>JBBBDQ010001083.1:2150000-2197500 GCA_037127315.1 Ascarosepion bandense | reverse complement strand
AATAGAATGATTTTTGTGTTATTATTACTTTGCAAAATTTTACAAGGCAGCCTGAAAGCCTTTGCTTCGGGCAGCCAATAAGAAGAGACTAGCATAGGGAACAGAGCACAAAAATAGGACACCAGAACAGTTCATTTGATGCACATGTTATTGTGCAGTATTAACAAAAGAACCATTCTATTTTCATTTAGAGTTATCCACTTGGCAATAAATACTAAGAAATAGTATGAAATACATCATCTTTTATTAAAAACTGGGATGCCCAATAATTATGGTAGTATATATATATAAGTAAAAATATCTAGTGAGCCAGAGAGAACTACCTAGGTTTCACCTAAACGGATTGTCAGGGAAAGCTGGCTAACGAGGAAAGAAACAAACGACATGTATAAAAGAAATTCAAACAACCCACGTGACCAAGAAAGAAAATACCAAACACAAACAGGGGAGAACTTTATTAAGAAAACAAATTTAATTTTTAATTTCATATATTATAAACTTCTTTTAAAAGATTAGTTAATGCAAAGATGGAAACAAAAAACAAAAATCAAAAATGATACAAACACCCCAAGCAAACTTAATCCAAACGCCAAGGCTTTCTATGCCTACATTTATTTAATTTTTCAGTTTTAGAATTCAATAAGTTATTGGTTTTCTTATACGAAGCTATGGCAAGTTTTTCCTCTACACACAACCGAAAAATTTATGTCCGGCTTTTTATTTAGCACATCTCTTTAATACTTCCCATTTAAGAATAGGATCTTTATTAAACTCTTGTTTAATGGACCACACATAAGTGGATAGGGTGGTGCTATGTTTATACTTTTCATTATTAAAGCTGCTAGTATGATTGCAATAACTTTTTTTGAAAATATCTTGTGTACCAAGTCATAATCTTAGTTATAATCTAATTTATATATATATATCTTAGTTATAATTTAGTTATAATCTCATTTATATATATATATATATATATATATATATATATATACAAGAAATCTAGAAGCGAGCCACAACCTACCGCGGTTTCACACTACGGTTCTTCAGGGTTAGAGACTAACAACTAAGATTGTAACACCAAATATATAGTACTCAAGTAAAGAAGAAACCAAAACAAGAAGGGTAGAACAACTACTAAAAAAAACAAACAAACACTAATTGAGTAAGCAATTTTTTACGTGTTTACATTTATTCAGAATTTCAGTTTTAGAATCTAGCAAGACGGTTTAAATTACTGTTAAGTTAGCACTATTTTCGGAAGCTTAGTCTGTTATTATTATTGTTGCCTTACTGTGATTAGGTTCATTACTATATATATATATATATATATATATATATATATATATATATGTGTGTGTGTGTGTGTGTGTGTGTGTGTGTGTGTGTGTGTGTGTGTGTGTGTGTATTATATCCGTTTAGGTTTCACCTAAAATCATCTTCAGGGAAGCCAACCTTACCTGAAAGTCCGTTTAGGTGAAACCTTGATAGGTTTGTTGGCTCACTAGGTTAATTTACTTATTCTGCTCTGCTTACGTATTGAGCGCTTTTTTGGTATTGATTACTCGTCTCGGTTTTTTCTTTGGGCTACGTACTGGCTCGGTCCAAATAGCTTTGGCTGATGTTCATGTGCTTAGCTCTTTCTTTTTTTACAACCATTTTTCCTTCCACGTATACACGCGGATGGTTTTTTGCAACGAGTATTGTGATAAGTTTGCATTTATATATATATATATATATATATATATATATATATATATATATTATTTAATTAAATTACTTTAATCCGAAACAGAAAAGTAAATCCCAAGAACCTGATCCTAATTAATATTAAAAATTTTAATATTAAAAAATGATACAGGAGGAGAACTCAATGTAATAAAATTACAGAGCCAATATAAATTAAAATAAATTTTCAAAATTCAAAAATTTTGAATGAACATTTCAACATGAAATCCCTAAGAGAGATCTCACGCCTTCTCAGCAACGTCCGTCTATATTCAAAATGAGAATAAAAATAAGATTTTTTTTTATTTCTCTTTTTAATCTTATTTTTATTCTCATTTTGAATATAGACGGACGTTGCTGAGGAGGCGTGAGATCTCTCTTAGGGATTTCATGTGGAAATGTTCATTCAACATCTTTGAATTTTGAAAATTTATTTTAATATATATATATATATATATATATATATATATATATATATATATATATATATAATGTGTTGATTTTATTCGATATATGGATGAAAAAATGACAATATTTAAAAACCTATCAAAGTAAAAAGACGGAAAAGCAACAATAATGGAAGCCAGTCACTTGTGCTGATATTTATATTAGTGATATTAAAAATATTTGGCGGTGATATATATAAATAATTATTAAGATATCCATTTTGTGTAAACTATTTGTTTGTTTTCTTTTTAAGTAGAAATTATTGACTTTTCACGCATTATTATTGTTTCACTACTTACAATAAATGTTTAAAATATATTTGTATATATAATGAAATATTATGACGACTAAACCATTCTTACGTTATATTGTTAGTGTATGATATATATATATATATATATATATGGTTAAATAAAATAAAGACAAGGGGAAAACTGTATTTTAAATCGCCTACGCGTTTCCATCTGTGATGGACTTTATCAAGGCAAAAAGACGAAATGAGATTTATTCTAAATTACATATCTATAAACAAACAGTGTTGGCAACAACAAAAATAAAGTCCATCACAGGACGAAACGCGTAGGTGATTTAAAATACAGTTTTCCTCTTGTCTTTATTTTATTTAATTATCCTGTCCTTAATCTTAGATCATAACTGAGTATTTTTTACATATATATATATATATATATATATATATATATTGATATATAGTAAAGTTTATCTGTACAGCTCAATGATATAATTATTGCAAAAATAAAATAATAAGGCACTCTTAGAAAGCAACATGTGACAAGAGCTTTTATAACTGGTAGTAAAGTTTAATAACTGGTAGTAAAGAGAATTAAATGAGACGACGCTGCCTCGCTATTGTCTCTCCATAAAACCGACAAGAGGGATATATGAATAGCCTCTTGATCAGATAAGCATGATAAAAACCTCGTCTGATCAAGAGGCTATTCCTGGTCGAGTGGTCAAGACGGTACCAGATCAAATGGTATGCTTCCCCTATGTAATAGGTGTCGCAGGTTCGAATCCTGCTGGATAGCACACAATTTCGTAATAAAAATTTATCGTAAATAATCAGGCCGGTAGATATAAATATAAAAATACTGTTTAATTAAAAAACAGAATATCTACTTAAATACGAGTATCGGTAAAAAATAATGTTCAAAATAATAGGTTTCATTGAATAATATAGACAAGTTTTGTCTATTCATTTTGTGTAGGATCCATTCACACAGTAAGTGTTGATTTTTTTATCGGGTCTAAGCTTTCGGCTCACATAAGCCATTATCAAAGAATAAATAATATATATATGGATATATAGACTTTATCAAGGAAAAAAGACGAAATGAGATTTATTCTAAATTACGTATCTATAAACAAACAGTGTTGGCAACCACAAAGACACTCACAGATCATTTCAAAAGATTAACAAAATATTTCAGCTTTTAGAAATCCTTCATGTGTAGTGCAAAGTCACGGGATGTTAAAATGAGGGGAATTCAACCTTTTTCTTTGAAACTGTTTATTATGTGTGTTAGTCTGTTTTAGAATTCCTTCATGTATAGTGCAAAGTCACGAGATGTAAATATATATATGTGTATGTACTTGAATATATGTCGTTACGCCTACATACAGATTAAAACATATGATGTATATTTATTTCCATAAACACATGCCCCACACAGATCTCTCGTGGATAAGTGCATGGGTGTGAAAAATACTTTATTTTTATGATCATTTGCCCTCGTTAACATTAATCGACTATCAAGTACAAAAAAGTCTATTTATTCTACAATTATATACATATATATATATATATATATATATATATATATGTGTGTGTGTGTGTGTGTGTGTGTGTGTGGATGACGAATATATATATATATATATGTATATATATATATATGTGTGTGTGTGTGTGTGTGTGTGTGTGGATGACGAATATATATATATATATATATATATATATATATATATATATGTTATCTTTTGACCTTATTTCATATGGACATATAGTAAAGCGGATTTTTTGCGATTTTTCCGTTTTTTTCTTTTTTTCAAACGTTTTGATGGCTGTCATCAGTGTAGTCGATACTCTCTCTTTCTCTCTCTACCTCGCTCGCTCTTCCTCTGATGTGGCAAATATATTGGAAAGGCGCCAGACTAGTTTTGAAGCCAGATTTACACTATATCGTGGGCAGCAAAACTATAGCCGAACCCTAACCCACCTCAATTTTACCCATGACACTTTTATCCTAATACTTTCTTTTGCATCAGGCGATGGGTGAAAATTAATAAAGCCTAAATTGGCCCTTCACTTGGATTGCATAAAAGAGTAAAATCAAAATAAATTGGTACAAGAATCGAATAAAAATATATGAGGAAAATTATTGGGATAAGATAAGAAGAAAACAAATGTCTTTACAGAGCCTGAAAATGAATATTGTTGCCACATTTAATATGGCCTGGCCTCGTTGTAACCGTTGATTTATGTCTTTATGTACAAGAACTACACTACAACGTTTTAATTCCCAATATCACAAGGCTTCAGTTCAGCGTTAGAAAAAGAAATGTTAATAAGCAGGGTTGATATCTGAGGTTACACTCAAAACAGACGTCAAGGCCAAGGCGACAATCTGCCTACAAAATGTCCTATCCTGCTTTGTTAATCTTGTGACAGATTCATTATTTTCCTAATCCGTACTTTTATTCTGTGTTGTGGTCCAGTGGATATCGGCCCGGAACGAGACATCGGAGAGCCGAGTTCGAATTTCATTTGAATTCGTTGCATCCATAATTACCTCTGGGAAAGCTCTTTATCCGTTTTATTTTTCCCCCCAGCTATGGGTTAAAGAGCAGGATAGATTGGTTGACAACCAATCTACCGGAGAGAGTAATGCCAAGCTTCTGCGGGGAATTCTTCTGCCCAGTCATGTCTCGTCCAAGCGTGTATCACCTCTAACACTTAACTGAATGACTCTTATTGTCATAATAAAAAGGAACATTCACAAAACCATTCTTTGTTTCGGTAAAACTTGATGTTAGTCTCACAACTCTGTATTCAGAAGAGGGTATATGTTAACGTTTTTATTATTACTGTTATTTGCCACGTGACTAAAATGGTTGCAATGCTCTTCACAAATGCCAGGTATCGGTGTGCAAAATGCAATGCTTTCAAATACTTATTTTCTAAACTAGCAGACACTCTCCAATTTAGAGATTAAAAAGACATCTCCATTCTAATTCAGGCAGTCAAATACTATACGTGATACACTATTGGATAATCATGTCTCAAAAGAGACATGACTAACTGGGTCGAAGATTTTCCAGCAGTAAGTTGCCATTACTTTCTGCAGTAGACTGGTTGCCAATCAAAGCTATAGGACCCAATCTCTCCTGTTATTTAACCCATAACTAAAGGGAGAAGAGATGTATTATATTATTAATTCGTAATTAATGGGAGATCAGTTTATTACTTCATAACAATATAAAACTGATCCCCCACTTTATGCTCACTAGAAGCCTTAATCATGTTTTCCACTATTATATTCAGTCAATTAGTTAAGTGCCATACTTGATACACGCTTTGGGCGATCATGTCTCGAAAGAAACATGACTGACTAAGCAGAAGATTATTCCATTGCCATTACTTTCTTCAGTAGACATTTAACCCATAGCTGAAGGGAGAAGAGACGGATTAATACATTTCCCAAGGGTATTTACGCTTAAGTGAATGCCAGGAATTCGACTGGAATTCGAACCGATTTCTCGATCTGAGCCGATATCCATTGCACTAAAACCCACATCCCAGACTTGGAATCGAAAAATAAAATCAAACATTTTTCACAAAGGAAGGGCAATTTTAGAAGAGATACTCCCTACAAAATCAGTTATATCGATGAAAAAGAATATTCTAGAATAACGAATGCAGATTTTAGTGATAATTTAATAGAAGACGACGAGAGGGGGAAAACATTTATTACAGGGAAGCTTCGAATGACGATATAATCTATTGTTCCTTGTTCAAGAGATTAACAGATATATAAATAAAACAAGGCCAAGAATTAGAGAAATACGTAATAGAAGGAAGTATTCTTGAAAATATAACGAGTAGAAAAATGACTATTTAAAAAAAAATTATTTACGTTAACATGACGTACATAATTCTTGTGTGCGTCATGTTACTGAAAATTACAATAAAATATATAGCATGCAGCGAAAAATATATTGGAAAAGATGACGGGATATTCTTCTTTTTTTCTTTTATGTGCCGTGTCCCTTCAGGACGTAGGCGATCATGGCCCTCATCATCCCCTATCCCTTGTAGATCTTAACACCTTGTCACTTGGTATTTCTCATAGACCCTCCTATACCATCCACTTGTCCAGTCTTATGTATGTCACTCGTTACTTTTCTCTGCCTCTCTTTCCATCTGTCCGTCCTGTGAGTATCAAATTCTCCAAGCTCTCCTTCCTCATTACATGTCCATGAAACTTCGACTGTCTGTTCCTGATGTTAAATATAAGTTTACTTTTCATTTGCACTCTCTCCAAAATCATGTCGTTGTTCGATCCTTGGTATCTTCAACATCCTTCTGCATTTCTGTTGCTTCAAGTCTATCCTTCATCTTTGATGAGATTATCCATTATTCGCTACCATATATAAGGAGATATATCACATAACATTCCAGTACTCTTTTCTTTGTTATCAACGGAATTTTCCTGTCTCTCACGTGATACATAGATTGAAATTAGACAATATTATTAAAATAAGGGAGAATGAAGTTATATAATCGATAGTCTAATTAATTACGTCATGGACCTAAAACCTTGGCTTTTAAATTGTTAGGACCTCATATTAAATTGAATGGGAAAAACTGACGAATAGAGCGTAAAACCAATCTCAGGCCAAAGACAATAGACGAAGAACTTTCTTGTGGGAAATCTCCCAATTCATACAACTTTCCAAAAGAATACTATTATTGAATCATTTGATTTTACAGAATTTAAAAAAAATATATGAACAGTGACAGATTTTCTTATGCGACAAAAATTTTTCCCAATAAAACTAGTTTTAAACTAATGATGTTAGTAAAATTTACAGTATATTCATATATTCATATAATAATTATAACATGAATTTCAGAATATAACATTTTGTTTTCCCCCATTTCACCCTAAGTAAGGCAATAAAGCCATTAAGTTGCAAGGGGTTACTTAAGTGTGAAAGAATATCATAAAAATACATTATTAAGACGAGAGGACAAGAAAAGAACAAGATTTAGGAGAAAAAAGATAACGAATGACATTGCACTTAAATCTTTGAAGATCAAAGTTTATTGGAAAGCAAGAAGCCGGAAGAGAGTTCCACAAGTGAGAGAAGAAACTGTTAGCATAGGACTTATAATAACATGAGAAGAAGAAAACATAATCAAAGCGAGAGAACAATAAAAGAACAAGAAATAAAAAGACAGAAGATTACGATTGACATTGCTTTTAAATTTTTGAAGATCAAAGTTGAATGGAAAGCAAGAAGCCGAAAGAGACTTCTACAACCGATAGAAGAAACTGTTAGTATAGGACTTGTAATAATATGAGAAAAAAGAAAACATAATTAAGAAGAGAAAACAATAAAAGAACAAGAATAAAGAAGACAGAAGATAACGATTGACATTGCATTTAAATTTTTGAAGATCAAAGTTGAGTGGAACGCCAAGAAGCCAGAAGAGAATTCCACAAGCGAGAGAGGGAACTGTTAGCATAGAACTTATAATAATATGAGAAGAAGGAAGCATAATTAAGGAGAGAGAAAAATAAAAGAACAAGAATTAAGAAGACAGAAGATTACGATTGACATTGAATTTAAATTTTTGAATATCAAAGTTGACTGGAAAGCAAGAACTCGGAAGAGAGTTCCACAAGTGAGAGAAGAAACTGTTAGCCTAGAACTTATAATGCTGTGAGAAAAAGAAAACATAATTAAGAAGAGAGAACGATAAAAAAAAAAAAAACAAGAATTAAGAAGACAGAAGATTACGATTGACATTGCATTTAAATTTTTGAAGATCAAAGTTGACTGGAAAGCAAGAACCCGGAAGAGAGTTCCACAAGTGAGAGAAGAAACTGTTAGCATAGAACTTATAATGCTGTGAGAAAAAGAAAACATAATTAAGAAGAGAGAACGATAAAAAAAAAAACAAGAATTAAGAAGACAGAAGATTACGATTGACATTGCATTTAAATTTTTGAAGATTAAAGTTGAATGGAAGAATAGATCCACAAACTGGAAGTGTAAGAGAAGAAACTGTTGGCATAGAACTTAAATTATTTTTATTTATTATTGTGATGTGTTATTAGTCAACACGCTGATTCTTTATCGTATTACAAAAAAAAATTATTTATAATATTTTTATTGATGCTTATATTTTGATTTCCTATATAAAATTGGAGTAGATAGATCTATCTATCGCCCGGTTCACACTCCACCCTCGTCTATTGAACAGGTTAAGAGTCTCATCCCTTGTTCCCTGTTTAGGTTGTGATTTCCGGCTTTCTCTTTTCAAATCTTCTCACTATTACGTAGCCCCCTGCACATCAGTGGCGTTACCGCCTTGCTCGGGGTGATACGATTAAAAAAAAAATATTAGCATTAATCGTAAGAAATATATCTCTTTAACACTGAACAATGAAAAACGTTTGAACATAAACCATAGAACGATAACAAAAAAATTTACAACACTGGCCAAAAAAAAAAAAAATTAACTTTAATAACTTCATAAAAAAAAATTAAGAAGATTAAATGTAATAAACATGATATGTTAATTAACTAATAATAATTAATATTAATGAAGGTTTTTGTCTAAAGAAATGAACGCTAGGAAAATATTACACTTAAGTAAAACATCCCAGCGGGAAACGTCTACGTTGATGTCAGAAATTCATTAATATTGAGTTATCATTCGTAATTTGAATACAAAGCCACATTAGGCGGAAAGGATAATTGCGTTCCATGTTGGTTGCGTCCTTATTATTGGTTTCTTACTCGTTTCCAGGATGTGCGTTGTGGATATCGACACGGAACGACAAATCGCGGAGCCGAGTTCGAATTCCAGTTGAATTCCTTGCATTCACTTATACACAAATACCCTTGGAAAAGGTATTAATCCGTCTCTTCCCTCCAGTTATGGGTTAAATAATAGAAAAGATTGCGTTCTATAGCCTTGGTTGGCAACCAGTCTACCGCAGAAAGCAATAGCAACCTACTGCGGGATAAACTTCTGCCCAGTCAGGCATTGTCTCTTTCGATACATGATCACCCAAAGCGTGTATCCTGTATGGCACGTAACTAACTGCATACAATAGTTGAAAACATGATTAAAGCTTCAACTGGGCATAAAGTTGGGGATCAATTTATATTGTTTGAAGTAATAAACTGATCTCCCACTAATTACTACTTAATAATATAATATAATATAATGTAATCTCCGCTCTCTAGCTATGAGTTAAATAATAGGGCAGATTGGGTTCTATAGCCTTGGCTGGCAACCAGTTTACCGCAGAAAGCAACGGCAACCTATTGCGGGATAATCTTCCTGCCCAGTCAGTCAAGTCTCTTTCGAGACATGATCGCCCAAAGCGTATATCACGTATGGCACTTAACTGACTGACTGAATATAATAGTTGAAAACATGATTAAGGCTTCTACTGGGCATAAAGTTGGGGATTAGTCTTATATTCTCATGAAGTAATAAACTGACCCCCCTCTAATTACTTCTTAATAATATAATACATTTCTTCCCCCTCTAGCTATGAGTCAAATAATAGGACAGATTGGGTTCTATAGCCTTGGTCGACAACCAGTCAACCGCAGAAAGCAATGGCAACCTACTGCGGGATAATCTTCTGCCCAGTCAGTCATGTCTCTTTCGAGACATGATCGCCCAAAGCGTGTATCACGTATGGCACTTAATTGACTGACTCGTTCCTTAAAACTTGATGATGGTTTTATGACAAATGAAGAAGATTATTGGATATTCGTTTACGAAGTAAAGAATCTTTCAGATTCGTGGCATATTTATCTAAAGCAATATCTCTTCATATTCATCAAAACTGATTAGTGAATACTTTACATTTGTATTGAACTTTTCAAAGACACCAGAATTATAGAATGACTTTCGGGACCCCTTAGATATTAATGTATTAGAGATGCGGACATTCGTGAAAAGGGATGTGTATGACGATAAAAAAAAAACACTATTCAAACAAAGAATATGTCTGAAAAGCAATAAAATTGCTGTAAGAATCATTAATTTTCTTACAGCAATTTTATTGTACAGAAGAACTGATTAAAAAAAATCAGCGACGAGGTTTCCAGAATGAAAAATATGTAGAATGTTTTCAGATATTGTATATTTCGCTATTTAATTTATTTTATTTCTATAGCTTTTGGGGTATATTTATGAATAAAAAGATTTTTTAAAACTTCGTTTTCATAATAAAAAAATATGAATTATTTAGAAACAGTAGATGCAGAATTAAGGAAAATGTAGTGAAGAATGAATTAGCAAAGAATAAAAAAATTTTATAACGATAACGTAAAAGTTAATTTTTGTCACCGATTTCTATAAGTTTAGTTTTTAAAAGTTAATCTGAAGTGAGCTTTTGGTAACTCGCTATTACGATTTATAATATTTGGTATATTCGCGTAAAGTCAAGGTATTAAACGAATCCTTCCAATAATACCCAATAATGCTTTCGGAATAACGAATCCTTCCAATAATACCCAATAATGCTCTCGGAATAACGAATCCTTCTAATAATGCTCGTGGAATAACGAATCCTTCCAATAATACCCAATAATGTTTTCGGAATAACAAATCCTTCCAATAATCCCCATTAATACTCTCGGAATAACGAATCCTTCCAATAATACCCAATAATGCTCTCGGAATAACAAATCCTTCCAATAATACCCAATAATGTTCTCGGAATAACAAATCCCTCCAATAATCCCCATTAATACTCTCGGAATAACGAATCCTTCCAATAATACCCAATAATGCTCTCGGAATAACGAATCCTTCCAATAATACCCAATAATGTTCTCGGAATAACGAATCCTTCCAATAATACCCAATAATGCTCTCGGAATAACGAATCCTTCCAATAATACCCAATAATGTTCTCGGAATAACGAATCCTTCGAATAATACCCAATAATGCTCTCGGAATAACGAATCCTTCGAATATTACCCAATAATGCTCTCGGAATAACGAATCCTTCCAATAATACCCAATAATGTTCTCGGAATAACGAATCCTTCCAATAATACCCAATAATGCTCTCGGAATAACGAATCCTTCGAATATTACCCAATAATGCTCTCGGAATAACGAATCCTTCCAATAATACACAATAATGCTCTCGGAATAACGAATCCTTCCAATAATACCCAATAATGCTCTCGGAATAACGAATCATTCCAATAATACCAATTATGCTCTCGGAATAACGAATCCCTCCAATAATACCCAATAATGCTCTCGGAATAACGAATCCTTCTAATAATGCTCGTGGAATAACGAATCCTTCCAATAATACCCAATAATGTTTTCGGAATAACAAATCCTTCCAATAATCCCCATTAATACTCTCGGAATAACGAATCCTTCCAATAATACCCAATAATGCTCTCGGAATAACAAATCCTTCCAATAATACCCAATAATGTTCTCGGAATAACAAATCCCTCCAATAATCCCCATTAATACTCTCGGAATAACGAATCCTTCCAATAATACCCAATAATGCTCTCGGAATAACGAATCCTTCCAATAATACCCAATAATGTTCTCGGAATAACGAATCCTTCCAATAATACCCAATAATGCTCTCGGAATAACGAATCCTTCCAATAATACCCAATAATGTTCTCGGAATAACGAATCCTTCGAATAATACCCAATAATGCTCTCGGAATAACGAATCCTTCGAATATTACCCAATAATGCTCTCGGAATAACGAATCCTTCCAATAATACCCAATAATGTTCTCGGAATAACGAATCCTTCCAATAATACCCAATAATGCTCTCGGAATAACGAATCCTTCGAATATTACCCAATAATGCTCTCGGAATAACGAATCCTTCCAATAATACACAATAATGCTCTCGGAATAACGAATCCTTCCAATAATACCCAATAATGCTCTCGGAATAACGAATCATTCCAATAATACCAATTATGTTCTCGGAATAACGAATCCTTCCAATAATACCCAATAATGCTCTCGGAATAACGAATCCTTCCAATAATGCTCGTGGAATAACGAATCCTTCCAATAATACCCAATAATGTTCTCTGAATAACAAATCCTTCCAATAGTAATACCCAATAATGCTCCTCCGATTGGTCTAGCCTTTAATAATACCCAATAATGCTCTCGAACCCAACGAGTCGCTTCAATAATACCCAATAATGTTCTCGGAATAACAAATCCCCTCCCCAATAATCCCCAATACTCTCGAATCCTTCTTCCAATAATACTTTACAACTAATGCTCTCAAGTCCTTCCAATAATACCCAATAATGTTCTCAAATCAGCAACTTCCTTTAATAATACCCAATAATGCTCTCGGAATAGCGAATCGCTTCAACCCAATAATACCCAATGTTCTCGGAATAACGAATCGCTGAATAATACTTAATAATGCTCTCGGAATATGAATCCTTCCATTTTCGTAGCGAATATTGCTACCCAATAATATCGGAATAGTCAACTGACCCAATAACAGCAATAAAGTATGGAATAACGAATCCTTCCAATAATACCCAATAATGCTCTCCAGATGTAGTCACTTCGAATATTACCCAATAATGCTCTCCAGATAATAGATCCTTCCAATAATACACAATAATGGAATAACGAATCGCTTCCAATAATAATACCCAATAATGCTCTCGGAATAACGAATCATTCCAATAATACCAATTATGCTCTCGGAATAACGAATCCTTCCAATAATGCCCCAATAATGCTCTCGAAATAACGAATCCTTCTAATAATGCTCGTGGAATAACGAATCCTTTTACAGCTATTTTTATTTAATAATGTTTTCAGGCAAATCGTAATAATCATTAATACTCTCTAAGGCTTGAATCACTTCAATAATACCTTTAATAATGCTCTCGCGGAATATGGAAATCGGCTAATAATACCCAATAATGTTCTCGGAATAACAAATCCCATCAATAATCCCCATTAATACTCTCGGAATAACGAATCTAGCCTTCAATACCCAATAATGCTCTCGGAATAACCGAATCCTTCGTAATACTTAATAACGTATTCTCGGAATAGTCCTTCAATAATACCCAATAATGTCTCGAATAACGAATCCTTCCAATAATACCCAATAATGTTCTCGGAATAACGAATCCTTCGAATAATACCCAATAATGCTCGGAATAACGAATCCTTCGAATATTACCCAATAATACTCTCGGAATAACGAATCTGTCCTTCTACCTTCCAATAATACCCAATAATGTTCTCGGAATAACGAATCCTTCCAATAATACCCAATAATGCTCTCGAATAGTCCTTCCGAAATATTGCACCCAATAATGCTCTCCAGATAACGAATCCTTCCAATAATACCAATAATGCTCTCGGAATAACGAATCCTTCAATAATACCCAATGCTCGGAACGAATCATTCCAATAATACCAATTATGTTCTCGGAATAACGAATCGGCAGCGGCACAGCAATACCCAATAATGCTCTCGGAATAACGAATCGCTTCCAATAATGCTCGTGGAATAACTGATCGCTTCAATAATACCCAATAATGTTCTCTGAATAACAAATCCTTCCAATAATACCCAATAATGCTCTCGGAATAACGAATCCTTCCAATAACACCCAATAATGTTCTCGGAATAACGAATCCTTCCAATAATACCCAATAATGCTCTCGGAATAACGAATCCTTCCAATAATACCCAATAATGTTCTCGGAATAACGAATCCTTCCAATAATACCCAATAATGCTCTCGGAATAACGAATCCTTCGAATATTACCCAATAATGCTCGTGGAATAACGAATCCTTCGAATAATACCCAATAATGCTCTTGGAATAACGAATCCTTCCAATAATACCCAATAATGTTCTCGGAATAACGAATCCTTCCAATAATACCCAATAATGCTCTCGGAATAACGAATCCTTCCAATAATACCCAATAATGCTTTCGGAATAACGAATCCTTCGAATAATACCCAATAATGCTCTCGGAATAACGAATCCTTCCAATAATACCCAATAATGTTCTCGGAATAACGAATCCTTCGAATAATACCCAATAATGCTCTCGGAATAATGAATCCTTCGAATAATATCCAATAATGCTCTCGGAATAACGAATCCTTCGAATATTACCCAATAATGCTCGCGGAGTAATTCTCTGGTGTAATTCACTAAGAAACAACAGAAAAATGAAGTACAATACGGAATGATATTTATCTACCACCTCACCGAATTGGAATGTGGCACAAGGCTTTTTTAACGTGGGGAATCCGGTCCCTAAAGCCCGGGCAAAAAATTATTGTCTATTTTTTTCTAGATGAGACTCTACCCTTCGGCGGAGTCTCGACTGGGTTACGCTCCGCCCGAGAGCAGAGTCCGTAAAGGCAAGTGTTCGTGCTAATGCATAATACTGAATGCCTTCAGACGTCTATCTGAATGCATGATATACTAATTATTATGGTCACGTGATTCCGGTAGCACAATTCATTCAACAGATACATTTATTGCCTGGAGATACGTGTTTGACAACAGGTGTCGGTATCGACACCGTTTTTCAAAATTTTTAAAATAAATAAAATCAAATAAACTGAATAACTTTGAAGAAATCCCAGTGCATGTTTGTCGATTAGAATTGTTCATATGCAAAAAACGGAAATAACTATTTAGAGCTTTTCAGAGCATTATAACAATTCAACAATCAGCACGTTAGGGTTTTACCCTAGTGGGAGATAGAAACTTCAAGAACCAACGACTGAGTAGAGTTCTGTTGTGATTTCAATTAATCTCAAGTAAAATAACTAAGAATTACTTCTGGTGTGAGAACTCAATAAATAAATCATAATAGAAATTGTAACAACTATTAAGACGACAATGATGATGCGTAGGAGGACGATAACGGTGGTGATGATACGAATGCTACTGATGGAAATTATGATAAAATGTGTTAGTCCCGTGTGGATGCATTGTGAAAAGAGGAGCACAGGTGAGAAGTCGATGTCTGCAAAGGTGCAAATATCTCACGTCTTTGAAGTGTACAAATCCTGTTTAAGATGTGTTCAATCACACCTCAGCCATTTAAGATGGTTTTACATTATGTGATAGGAAATATTTACGTGTCACATTTTGTCAACTCTCACCCTTTCCGGTCAAAAGCAATTAGCGAATAACAACGAAATTACCCCCACCACCCTTTTTTCCTCGATCTCTGGTAAATTTGAATGTTTTAAGAGTTTACCAATTATTAACTACTTTGTCTGAATTATAGTAGCTTGTCCAACCCTATTCGGAAACATATTCAGCTTATTGGAATAACTAACCAAATTAGCAACTAGGTCCCACCCTTTTACAGTTAAACAAATAAGATGTAACCGTAAATTCTACTCCAACAGCTTCTTTTCTCGCGCTTCCCGCCTGTGGAACTCCCTTCCACAAGTCTGCTTTCCCGACAGTTACAATCTCCAGGTGTTTAAATGTAGGGTCAATAGACACCTCCTATCACACCAACTTCCAGTTATTCTCAGAACACTCTCATCTACCCAACCCTCATTCTCGGTATCCTTACCCGCCTATTACCCACCCTCTGACATTTCCTATATTTAACCACCCTTCCTCCACTCTATGTAGCCCCCCTGCGCAGTAGTAGCAGTGAAATGCCTTGCTCAGGGTGAAACGCTTATAAAAAAAAATGGATATTTTCCCCACTCAAAAGAAAATGTGTTACGTGAAACTATGAGTAAATAGATACTTTTCAAAAGAAGATTAAGTTTTCTTCATATTCCATCAGTCACTCAAGGCGATCATGTCTCGAAATATTCCAAACTTAAACTACAATCCTTCAACCAGTAGGTAAATAGGCCTATTGATATATTTTGCCAATTGAAAACCAGCTTGTTAAAGAATCATTCCTGGATTACAAGAAATATTTTTCTTTATGAGTTCCATGTTTCTTCAGACAATCACGGGCCTCCACATCATTCTTTTTTTGAAAATTTGTCCATTTGCTATCATTGTTATGATTGTTCTTGGTAAAAAATTGCAGAGTAGTTGACTTCTCAATGACTTTGAATTCAAAGTTGGCCTCGTCTATAACTTATTATTTTGACTACCAAACTTTTGGATTTCCTGTTCTTTCTTTTTTAGAATTTAGATTATTACTGGCAGTATAGCCCGGCGTTGCTCGGGTGTAATGAAAGCTTTAAAACTAATCCATGGTCCTGGAGCTCAGACTCTTTGGACGTTGGCACGAAAGACTAAAAAGCAATAGTTGTTTCCAGTTAAAGCGAAACCGTAGACTGAAAAAAAAATGAATTGATGTAAGTCAAATTTTGATTTCCTGATATCGATATCAAATAAGTATTTTCGTCGTAAACTGAATTTTGAAGGTTAAATAAGTCCTCTGAGGAAATGGCTGAGACTAAGAACTACAATTATACTTACTTAGAGCCAAACCCGAAGCAAAAACTAAAATAAAACGGCTGTAAAACTGATTTTGATCAGACCCAGTAGGATATCGGGGTATCGATTTCCAATATCGGAGTCAAATAAGTCATCCAAGGATAGAACTGCAACTTTGAAACTTCTGAATATCGTTTCTTATGTCTTTGTCTATGAGTGTATCAAATTTGATTAAAATCGGACCACTCCTTCTATAACCCGATTTTGTCGATTATCGATTTTCGATATTTATCGGGGGTACCTCGACACAAAACCCAGCTAAGAACACTCGCAGACGCTTATAGTACAACTGTGCAAATTTTCAAGAAAATCGGTGGAGCCGTTTCGGAGTCTATAGATAACGGACACACACACACACACACACACACACACACAGACAAAATTCCATTTAAATATAAGTTTAGATTATTATTATTATTATTATTATTATTATTATTATTATTATTCTGCAATTTCTTGATCAATCGAAATATTCTTTTTTAATATTTATGATGGGAATAACTTAATAAATCCTTATTAGGTTTAATTAATTCTTCCAAGTTGTTTATTCAATATTCAGATGCGTTATGCTATGTTTATCATGTTATTCAAATAACAATAAAAGATTGAAACATTTATATCTATTAATATAAATAAAATTATTAACAAAGAACGAATATATCGATGTATATAATATTGCTTATAAAATCAACAAAGCATACAAGAGATTTTTTTTTTTTTTGCATGAAATTTAATGAAAGTAAAGCTCATTATATATTCCAAAGATTCGGTTCATGGCATAATCTTGGTGAAAAGTCAATTATTTGCTTGCCAGTGTAAGAACTCCTACAGAAGGTAGCTGAAGAGAGTGACAAGAAAGGACTACAAATAAACTGCAAGAAAACCGAATGCATGGTCATCAGCAAAAAGAGCAGCCCAATATGCCAAATAAAGGTCAGGGATACTAAAATCAAGCAGGTCCAAAAATTTAAATACCTGGGAAGATGGAAAGTGCGACACAGAGATCCGAAGGCAAATTGGCATGGCGAAGGAAGCATTCCAGAAGTAGAGTGAAGTATTAAGAATCAAAGCAATTTCGTTAAAAACAAAGAAGAGCGCACTGGATTGCTATGTGATGTCAGTTCTTCAATATGGCAGTGAATGCTGGGCAATATCATCAGAGATGAAGGAAAAACTTGAAGCAACTGAAATGTGGTTCTACAGAAGCATATTGGAAATAAAGTGGGGGATCAATTTCATATTACAATCAATATATAAACTGACCCCTCACTTTTTGGTCACAGCAGTTTCTATACATTTATATTCCTGAGATCCAAAAGCACATGGATGCATTCCAGGAGCTGAGTAGAGTATTAAGAAACAGGACAATTTCGCTAGAAACAAAGAAGAGAGTACTGGATTGCTACGTGATGTCCGTTCTTCAATATGGCAGTGAATGCTGGACAATACCATCAAAGAGGAAGGAAAAACTTGAAGCAACTGAAATGTGGTTCTACAGAAGGATGCTGCGAATATCATGGATCGAGCATGTGAGCAAATTTATGTTGGTAGTACTAAGAATTCACTGAAAAAAGATTTTTTCAACGCACTTCTTCATTTAATACTAATAAATACAAAAATAGAAGATCCCTACCGAAATATTTTTGGTATCAAAAAGAAATATATAGAACTCACACAATAAAATGAAAAATTTAAAAAAAACTAGAATATGTAAGTCTTTAAATGACCCATGCCCCTTGTGTCTATATGAAAAACTATAAATTCTTAAATTTCTTAAGAATAAAAGTCGATATGAAATAAATATCATGTATAAACATTGTAAAATGTTTACCTTAGAATATGGATAAAAATTCTTCATAAAAGAATATCAATTAACTTACATATATCCGATAATTTGTTTTGTATAACAATATAATATTAATTAAATAGATATTATTAAAAATAAACTCCCACAATGAAATGAAATTTTTTTTTTAAATTTAGAATATATAAATCTTTAAATGACTCATGTTCCTTGTGTCTATATGAAAAACTATCACACTCCACCCACGTCTATTGAACGGGTGAAGAGGCTCATCCCTTGTTCCCTGTTTAGGATGTAGTTTCCGGTTTTCTCTTTTCCAATCTTTTCACTCCTTTTTCTTTTTTTTTTTCAATTGGAGTAGATAGACTAAACTAAACTATCGCCAGGTTCACACTCCACCCTCGTCTATTGAACAGGTGAAGAGGCTTATCCCTTGTTCCCTGTTTAGGATGTGGTTTCTGGCTTTCTCTTTTCCAATCTTTTCACTCTTACGTAGCCCCCTGCACATCAGTGGCGTTACCGCCTTGCTCAGGGTGATATGATTAAAAAAAAAATTAAATTTCTTAAGAATAAAAGTATATATGAAATAAATGTCACATTTAAACATTGTAAAATGTTCATCTTAGAATATGGATAAAAATTCTTCATGAAAGAATATCCATTAAGTTACACATATCCGATAATTTGTTTTGTATCACAATATTAATTAAATAGCTATTAAATCTTTTACAAATTAAGAGTTTAGGAAAAAAATTAGGAAATACATGCACTCTGAACCGATGTAAAATTAGTATAATCATACTGAAAGGTCTCTTTTAAATCTGATCAAAAATATAAAATGTTTTCTTTCTTTTTTGCTCTTAAAAAAATGCTGGGATACAGAGAAAGCTAAGACAATAATCTTGTAACAAAAATGGATAAATCGCACCGGAAGAGATCAGTGTAGATGGTGGCTCAATTGACAGACACTTTCCTGTTAAGATTGAAAAAAGAAAACTTGTATTTCTCAAACATATATTTTCAAATTTAAAGGTTGAACTTTATTCTGATTAGTTAAATTAAACACACATAGATTTTTCTGTCTTCCCCCATCCATATCAACTCTTTAAATAACAAGCGTACCGTATTTTGCATTCAAATGTAAATCATTTTCACAACAGTCAACATTGCCTGATGACGAAGTTAAATCTTGAAATAATGAAATTTCCGTGTCACATTGTAAATTAAATTAGTTTTAAATAAAAATCAAATTTATATATATAAGCTTATATATATATATATATATATATATATATATATATATATATATAAACATTATAAATTAAAATTTTAAAATCATTTGTTTCTGATGAAGGACCGAGGACGGTCTGAAATATAAAATATAATAATAGAAATAAACAAATACTGTCAAAAAAATACATTTTTAAACTTACAATTTTTCATAGTTTTTCCTATATATATATTTTCCTATATAAATATATATATATATATATACATATATATATATATATATATGTGTGTGTGTGTGTGTGTGTGTGTGTGTGTGTGTGTGTGTGTGTATGCGGGCGTGGGGGTGAGGGGTGTGATGACGAGTTTAACTTTTCGAGAGATGCACACAGACTGAGATGATAGATATGCAAAATGACACCGATATCACAGCTTCTATAAAAATGATAACCTTGCTCAAGGTTACCTTTAATCTTATGAGCTTCCTCGCGTCTTGAAAAATTACAACCGATAAAAGCACACGGCAAAGAAATTTCCATGACACCAATTTATGGAAAGAGTCTCCCAGTAAACATCTAAAAAAAAAAAAAGTTTCTTTTCAGCATTCTGAAGACAAATTTGGCGAAATGTCTTTTCCGGTGCTAAAAAGACGGTATTTGAGGATATTCAGGAACGGATCGACATTTTGTCGTCTGGCGATACATATCAAATTTCGAGTCATCAACCGGATACATTCAACGCCGTCGTCTTCATCTTCATGTCAGCCATTTTGATTCCGGTCAGTGTCATCGTTGGAATTTCAGTGCTTAATAATGGTTGCAAGCGCAAAAGAGTGTTTAGAATCATTATTCTAATAGTGTTTGTGAACAAAACCCGCAAAAAAACGAAAAAAGCGGAAATATATATATATATATATATATATATATATATAAAATTCGTGTTTGCATATATATGGCCATATTATCTTTTCGCTTCTAAAGAAGAGGTTGAGGCTCTGACCAATAAAAAGATTCTAAGCAAAACGAAAAAATTATTTTCATAAACAGTTTTTTGAGACGACAGAAAGATCACAAGAAAAATGGTAGTTGTATAAATTGAGAATCAAGTTCATCTCTGAACTATAGATGGATAATTGGACATGTTTACATGTTTAAATTGATGTTTGTCCGCATCTCACATATTGTTTGCAAGTGGCGCGTCCATGTACGCATTTATATAAATAGAAATAATATTATAAGGGCAAAGTTTGAAGTTGCTTATATATCTTTTGAGTTTAATATTACGCTTATTCGTACATATGTCTGTGCGTTTTATTTGAACAACGTTGTATGCGTACGAATATGCTTGCATATATGTAATTCATTGTATACATTTGCGTTCAAGGGGACGGATACAGGCGATGTATTTCGATATATTATGATTTACAGGATGTCTGTTGGTGGAATGTACCCGAAATGTTTGCACTTATCGCTTTAAGAGAGACAAAGTTCGTCTTTAGAAATGGGAAATTCCATGAAAACCACCCGACTATAATTATTATTGTATCCCGGTTCTGGAATACATAATTTTCAGTTTTGAGATATGTAAATAATCAATTAATATTGGTAATAAGGAGAAATTGACTTGTGCGTTGTGGTGCAGTGGATATCGGCTCGGAACGACAAATCGGGGTGCCGTGTTCGAATTTCAATTGAATTCCTTGCATTCACTTACGCACAAATACCCTTGGGAAAAGTATTAATTCACCTCTTCCCTCCATTTATGGGTTAAATAATATGACAGATTGGGTTCTATAGATTTGGCTGGTAATCTCTCTACCCCAGAAAGCAAAGGCAACCTACTGAGGGATAATTTTCTGCTCAGTCAGTCATGTCCCTTTCAAGATATAATCGCTTAAAGCCTATATCCCATATGGCACATAACTGACTGACTGAATATAATAGTTGGAAACATGATTAAGGCTTTTACTGGGCATAAAGTGGGGGATCGGTTTTATATTGTTATGAAGTAATAAACTGATCCCTGACTAATTACTACTTAATAATGTAATACATCTATTCCCCGCTCTATGAGTCAAATAACAGGACAGATTGGGTTCTATAGCCTTTGTTAGCAACCAGTCTACTGCAGAAAGTAATGGCAACTTACTGCGGGATAATCTTCTGCCCAGTCAGTTAGTCATATCTCTTTTGAGCATAAATATAATTATCCCCTGAAAGATGTTACCAATACCATTTGAGTGATAGTAATTTTATTATCAATGTATTGTTTTGATAACTACAGTTCAATGGTACATATCTCTACATATAGAAATAAACTGTTAATAATGCACATGTAATATCCACCATTTTAAAAATCGGGTTAACCAATGCATAATAAAATATTTTATTACATATTTTAATGAAAAAATAGAGAGAAAAATGTTTTCGGAATATCCATGACTAATATGACAAGAAAAAATAAATCTCAAAATAAATTATTTCTTGACAAAAAACAGTCCTGTCTATAAAGCTCATATTTCTTATTTCATTTTGTTTATTTAAACGAGGAGTTGAACGCTTACTTCATAGCTTTCTCAGAATTACATTGTTAAGTAAATATGGAATATAAACTATTAACTGATCAGCATTTAAAGTTCACAATTCTTGTGCATTTTGTTTATTTAGGGTCAAGGAGTGAACACTTCATAGTTTTCTCATAATTTCAGGGTAAGTAAATATAGAATATATATAAACAGTAACTGATCAGCATTTGAGGATTCACAATTCTTGCGTTTTGTTATTTAAGGTCAAGGGTGAACACTTACTTCATAGTTTTCTCATAATTTCCAGGGTAAGTAAATACCAGAATATAAACTATTAACTGATCAGCATTTAAAGTTCACAATTCTTATTGCATTTGTTTTATTTAAAGTCAGTGTTCTGCTTCATAGTTTTCTCATAATTTCCAGGGTGATAAATATAGAATATAAACTATTAACTGATCAGCATTTAAAGTTCACAATTCTTGTGCATTTTTGTTTATTTAAGGTCAAGAGGGTGGTACTAAACTATAGTTTTTCTCATAATTTCAGGGTAAATAAATATAAATATAAACTATTAACTGATCAGCATTTAAGGTTAAATTCTTGTTGCATTTTTGTTTATTTAAGGTCAAGGTGAGCACTACATGGTTTTCTCATAATTTCCAGGGTAAGTAAATATAGAATATAAACTATTAACTGATCAACATTTAAAGTTCACAATTCTTATTGCATTTTGTTTATTTAAGGTCAAGAGGTGAACACTTACTTCATAATGATTTTCATAATTTCCAGGGTAAATAAATATAGAATATAAACTATTAACTGATCAGCATTAAAGTTCACAATTCTTGTTACATTTTTTGTTTATTTGAGTCAAGAAATTGAACACTTTACTTCATAGTTTTCTCTATTTCAGGGTAAGTAAATATAGAATATAAACTATTAACTGATCAGCATTTAAAGTTCACAATTCTTATTGCATTTTGTTTATTTACCAAAAATTAAGAGGTGTGTTTAACTTCATGGTTTTCTCATAATTTCCAGGGTAAGTAAATATAGAATATAAACTATTAACTGATCAGCATTTAAAGTTCACAATTCTTGTGCATTTTTGTTTATTTAAGGTGCAGAGGTAACACTTACTTCATAGTTTTCTCATATTTCCAGGGGGGTAGTAAATGTAAATAAACTGACAATATGGAGCATTTTAAAGTTCACAATTCTTGCATTTTTGTTTTATTTAAGGTCAAGAGGTGAACACTTACTTCATAGTTTTCTCTATAATTTCAGAGTAGTAAATATAGAATATAAACTATTAACTGATCAGCATTTATCTCCAATTCTTATTGCATTTTTGTTTATTTAAGGTCAAGAGGTGAACTTTTAACTTCATAGTTTTCTCATAATTTCAGGGTATGTAAATATAAATGTAAACTATTAACTGATCAGCATTTAAAGTTCACAATTCTTATTTTATTTAAGGTCAAGAGGTGAACACTTACTTCATAGTTTTCTCATAATTTCCAGGGTAGTAAATATAGAATATAAACTATTAACTGATCAGCATTTAAAGTTCACAATTCTTGTGCATTTTGTTTATTTAAAAGTCAGAGGTGAACACTTTTTTCGCCATAGTTTTCTCATAATTTCAGGGTAAATAAATATATACATAAACTATTAACTGATGGCATTTAAAACTGCACAATTCTTATTGCATTTTGTTTATTTAAGGTCAAGGGTGAACACTTACTTCATGGTTTTCTCCTCATAATTTCTGGGGTATTAAATATAAATATAAACTATTAACTGATCAGCATTTAAAGTTCCACATTCTTGTTAATTTTGTTTATTTAAGTCAAGGTGAACACTTCTGGTTTTCTCTAATTTCAAGAGATGATAAATATAAGTGCAAACTATTAACTGATCAGCATTTAAAGTTCACAATTCTTATTGCATTTGTTTATTTAAGATAGAGGTGAACACTTACTTCATAGTTTTTCTCATAATTTCCAGGGTAGTAAATATAGAATATAAGCTATTAACTGATCAGCATTGGATTCCACCAATTCTTATTGCATTTTGTTTATTTAAGGTCAAGAGGTGAACACTTACTTCTAATTTTTCTCATAATTTCCAGGGTAAGTAAATGAATATAAACTGTGTAGATCAATCAGCATTTAGGTTCATTCTTATTGCATTTTGTTTATTTAAGGTCAAGAGTGGCTTCTTACTTCATAGTTTTTCTCATAATTTCCAGGGTAAGTATTTTTTAAATATAAACTATTAACTGATCAGCATTTAAAGTTCACAATTCTTATTGCATTTTGTTTATTTAAGGTCAAGAGGTGAACACTTACTTCATAGTTTTCTCACCAATTTCGGAGTAGTAAATATAGAATATAAACTATTAACTGATCAGCATTAAAACTACCAATTCTTGTGCATTTCATTTTTATTTAAGGTCAAGAGGTGAACACTTACTTCATAGTTTTCTGTTTCAGAGTAGTAAATATAGAATATAAGCAATAACTGATCAGCATTTAAAGTTCACAATTCTTATTGCATTTTTGTTTATTTTCCAAGGTCCAAGAGGTGAACACTTTATAGTTTTCTCATAATTTCAGGGGTAAGTAAATATGAAATAAACCTTCCTGTGATCAGCATTTAAAGTTCTCAATTTCTTGTGCATTTTGTTTGACATTTAAGGTCAAGGTGAACACTGACATAGTTTTCTCCATAATTTCAGGTGTAAATATAGAATATAAACTATTAACTGATCAGCATTTAGTTCTGATTCTTATTGCATTTTGTTTATTTAAGGTCAAGGAGGTGAACACTTACTTCTTAGTTTTCTCATAATTTCCAGGGTAAGTAAATATAGAATATAAACTATTAACTGATCAGCATTTAAAATTCTGAATTCTTATTGCATTTGTTTATTTAAGGTCAAGAGGTGAACACTTACTTCATAGTTTCTCATAATTTCCAGGGTAGTAAATATAGAATAAACTATTAACTGATCAGCATTTAAAGTTCTCATTAACTATTGCATTTGTTTAATTTCAAGGTCAAGAGGTGGCTTTTACTTCATAGTTTTCTCATAATTTCAGGGTAATAAATATAGAATATAAACTATTAACTGATCAGCATTGCAGAGTTCACAATTCTTATTGCATTTTGTTTATTTAAGGTCAAGGGTGAACACTTACTTCTTAGTTTTCTCTTCATAATTTCAGTGAAATATAGAATATAAACTATTAACTGATCAACGATAAAGTTTTACAATTCTTGGCCATTTTGTTTATTTAAGATAAAAATTGTGCCCAACACCATCAATTTTCTCATAATTTCCAGGGTACGTAAATATAGAATATAAACTATTAACTGATCAGCATTTAAAGTTCTCAATTCTTATTGCATTTTGTTTATTTAAGGTCAAGAGGTGAACACTTACTTCATAGTTTTCTCATAATTTCCAGGGTATGTAAATATAGAATATAAACTATTAACTGATCAGCATTTAAAGTTCACAATTCTTATTGCATTTTGTTTATTTAAGGTCAAGAGGTGAACACTTACTTCATAGTTTTCTCATAATTTCCAGAGTAAGTAAATATAGAATATAAACTATTAACTGATCAGCATTTAAAGTTCTCTATTCTTATTGCATTTTGTTTATTTAAGGTCAAGAGGTGAACACTTACTTCATAGTTTTCTCATAATTTCCAGGGTAAGTAAATATAGAATATAAACTATTAACTGATCAGCATTTAAAGTTCTCAATTCTTATTGCATTTTGTTTATTTAAGGTCAAGAGGTGAACACTTACTTCATAGTTTTCTCATAATTTCCAGGGTAAGTAAATATAGAATATAAACTATTAACTGATCAGCATTTAAAGTTCACAATTCTTATTGCATTTTGTTTATTTAAGGTCAAGAGGTGAACACATATTTTATCAATTTCTCATAATTTCCAGGGTAAGTAAATATAGAATATAAACTATTAACTGATCAGCATTTAAAGTTCACAATTCTTATTGAATTTTGTTTATTTAAAGTCAAAAGGTGAACACTTATTTTATCAATTTCTCAGAATTACAAGGGTAAGTAAATATGGAATATAAACTATTTACTGATCAGCATTTGAATTTCAGATATCTTATTGCATTTTGTTTATTTAAAGAGAGGAGTTGAATTTTAACTACATAGCTTTATCATGTTTAAAAGGGTAAGTAAATATGAAATATAATCTATTTACTGATCATCATTTAATGTTCACATTTGTTATTGCCTTTTGTTTATTTAAAGTCAGGAGGTGAACGCTTATTTCATAGGTTCCCCATAATTACAAGGTTAAGTAAACATGGAATATAAACTATTTACTGATCAGCATTTAAAGTTCACATATCTTATTGCATTTTGTCTATTAAAAGTCAGGAGTTGAATGTTTTTTTTTTTAATCATTTCACCCCGAGCAAGGCGGAAACGCCACTGATGTGCAGGGGGCTACATAAATGTAAAAAGATTAATTAGAAAAGAGTGAGGAGTACAAACTAGTTAGAAAGGAGTAATAGAAAGCTGAGAAAGCAGGTGCGATGACAGATACATAGGTGGAGAGAAAAGGAAGGTTATACGGGAGTGGGGAGAGAGCTAGAGTCCAGTGGTTAGTAGATGAGTATTGACTTTGCATTTAAATTTCTGGGGGTTGTAGCCTATGACATAGCTTTCTCATAATTACACGGGAAAGTAAATATGAAATATAAACTTTTTACTGATCTTCATTTAAAGTTCACATTCCTTATTGCATTTTGTTTATTAATGTCAAGAGTTGAATGCTTACTACATAGCTTTCTCAAGGTTAAGTAAATGTTGATATATAAAAAATTTACTGATCAGCATTTAAATTTCAGATAGCTTATTGCATTTTGTTCATTTAAAGTCAGGAGTTGAATTCCTACTATGTAGCTTTCTCATATTTACAACAATAATAAAATATGGAATATAAACTATTTACTGATTGGCATTTCAATTTCACATTTCTCATTGCATTTTGTTTATTTAAAGAAAGGGGTTGATTGCTTACTACATAGCTTTCTCATCAGTACAAGATTAAGTAAATATGGAATATAAGCACATCACTGATTAGCATTTAAAGTTTATATTTCTTATTGCATTTTGTTTATTTAAATTCAGGATTTGAATGCTTACTACATAATTACAAGTGTAAGTAAATAAGGAATATAAAATATTTACTGATCATCATTTAATGTTCACATGTTTTATTGCATTTTGTTTATTAGTGTCAAGAGGTGAATGCTTACTACATAGCTTTCTCATAATTACAAGGTTAAGTAAATATGGAAAGTAAACGTTTTACTAATCCGCATTTAAATTTCAGATATCTTATTACATTTTCTTTATTTAATATCAGGAGTTGAATGCTTACTATGTAGATTTCTCATATTTACAAGGGTAAGCAAATTTGGAATATGAACTGTTTACTGATCAGCAATTAAAGTTCACATTTCTTATTGCATTTTGTTTATTTAATATCAAAAGTTGAATGCTTACTATGTAGATTTCTCATATTTACAAGGGTAAGCAAATTTGGAATATGAACTGTTTACTGATCAGCAATTAAAGTTCACATTTCTTATTGCATTTTGTTTATTTAATATCAGGAGTTGAATGCTTACTACGTAGATTTCTCATATTTACAAGGGTAAGCAAATTTGGAATATGAACTGTTTACTGATCAGCAATTAAAGTTCACATTTCTTATTGCATTTTGTTTATTTAATATCAGGAGTTGAATGCTTACTATGTAGATTTCTCATATTTACAAGGGTAAGCAAATTTGGAATATGAACTGTTTACTGATCAGCAATTAAAGTTCACATTTCTTATTGCATTTTGTTTATTTAATATCAGGAGTTGAATGCTTACTATGTAGATTTCTCATATTTACAAGGGTAAGCAAATTTGGAATATGAACTGTTTACTGATCAGCAATTAAAGTTCACATTTCTTATTGCATTTTGTTTATTTAATATCAGGAGTTGAATGCTTACTATGTAGATTTCTCATATTTACAAGGGTAAGCAAATTTGGAATATGAACTGTTTACTGATCAGCAATTAAAGTTCACATTTCTTATTGCATTTTGTTTATTTAATATCAGGAGTTGAATGCTTACTACGTAGATTTCTCATATTTACAAGGGTAAGCAAATTTGGAATATGAACTGTTTACTGATCAGCAATTAAAGTTCACATTTCTTATTGCATTTTGTTTATTTAATATCAGGAGTTGAATGCTTACTACGTAGATTTCTCATATTTACAAGGGTAAGCAAATTTGGAATATGAACTGTTTACTGATCAGCAATTAAAGTTCACATTTCTTATTGCATTTTGTTTATTTAATATCAGGAGTTGAATGCTTACTACGTAGATTTCTCATATTTACAAGGGTAAGGAAATTTGGAATATGAACTGTTTACTGATCAGCAATTAAAGTTCACATTTCTTATTGCATTTTGTTTATTTAATATCAGGAGTTGAATGCTTACTATGTAGATTTCTCATATTTACAAGGGTAAGCAAATTTGGAATATGAACTGTTTACTGATCAGCAATTAAAGTTCACATTTCTTATTGCATTTTGTTTATTTAATATCAGGAGTTGAATGCTTACTATGTAGATTTCTCATATTTACAAGGGTAAGCAAATTTGGAATATGAACTGTTTACTGATCAGCAATTAAAGTTCACATTTCTTATTGCATTTTGTTTATTTAAAGTCAGGAGTTGAATGCGTAAGACTTAGCTTTCTCATAATTACAAGGTTAAGTAAATATGAAATATAAACTATTTACTGATCAGCATTTAAATTTCACATATCTTATTGCATTTTGTCTATTAAAAGTCAGGAGTTCAATGCATAAGACATCGCTTTCTCATAATTGCATGGGTAACTAAATATGGAATATAAACTATTTACTGATCAGCATTTAAAATTTCAACATTTTGTTGATTTAAAGTCAGGAGTTGAATGCTTACTATATAGCTTTCTCACAATTAGAATGGTAAGTAAATATGAAATATAATCTGTTTACTCATCAGCTTTTAATGTTCCTATTTAATATTGCATTTTGTTTATTTAAAGTCAGCAGGTGAAAGCTTATTACATAGTTTTCTCATAATTACAAAGTAAATATGGAATAAAAACGATTTACTGATCATCATTTAATGTTCACATTTCTTATTGCATTTTTTCTATTTTAAGTCAGGTGTTGAATGATTAATTCATAGCTTTTTCATTATTACAAGATAAGTAAATATTGAATATGTTCTATTGATCCGCAATTAAATTCACATTTCTTATTGCATTTCGTTCATTTAAAGTCAAGAGGTGAAGGCTTATTTCATATCTTTCTCATAATTACAAGTGTTAATAAATATGGAATATAAACTATTTACTCATCAGCATTTACAAGTCACATTTCTTATAGCATTTTGTTTATTGAAATCTGGAGTTGAACGCTTACTACATAGTTTTCTCATAATTACACAGTAAGCAAATATGGAATATAAAATATTTACTGATCAGCATTTAATGTTCACATATCTTATTTCATTTTATTTATTTAAAGTCAGGATTTGAATATTTAATTCATACATTTTTCATAATTACATATGGTAAGTAAAAATGGAATATAAACTATTTACTGATCAGCATTTAAAGTTAAAAATTCTTATTTCATTTTGTTTATTTATACTCTTGAGTTGAACATGTAATTCATAGATTTCTCATATTTACAAGGGTAATTAAATATGGAATATTAACTATTCACTGATCAGCATTTAAAGTTCACAATTCTTATTGCATGTTGTTTATTTAAGGTCAATAGGTGAACACTTACTTCATAGTTTTCTTATAATTACAAGGTCAAGTAAATATGGAATATAAATTATTTACTGATCAGCATTTAAATTTCACATTTCTTACTTCATTATGTTTGTTAAAAGTCAGGAGTTGAACACTTACTTTATAGCTTTCTCATAATTAAAGGTAAGTAAATATGGAATATAAACTATTTACTGATCAGCATTTAAAGTTCACAATTCTTATTGCATTTTGTTTATTTAAAGTCAGAAGTTAAATGCTTACTTCATAGTTTTCTCATAATTAGAAGGGTAAGTTAATATGGAATATAAACTATTAACTGATCAGCATTTAAAGTTCACATATCTTATTTCATTTTATTTATTTAAAGTTATGATTTGGACACTTAATTCATAGCTTTGTCATAATTATCAGTGTAATTAGTCTAGAAAAAAAACATATATATATATCTATATATATATATATGATCCCACCTTTTTTCCTATCAGTTTATTATAGAATATAAATTCATGGCTTTGTCTACGTATTAGTGTATGCATTTATACACTTGTAAATATGTTTTTAGTCTGAGTAGACATATTGATATTTTGTATTACTTGCTAATGTGCATGTTTGCTTATATTGGCTTGTATTTGTATATACATATATATATGTGTGCCTTTATATGTTTAATTTTTCATATTTATGTGTGTGTGTATTTGCCTGTATATATGTTCGAATGTCCTTGTATGTGTGTCTATACAAATATATGTCAGTTTATGTTTGATTCGTGGATGTGTGTGTGCATATATATATATATATATATATATTGCTTGTTTATGCACGTTTGTATGCACGTATGCATCTGTGTGAATATTCCTGTTCTTATGTGCGTATATTTATGCCAGAAGTTATGTATACGTTGTTTGATGCATGTGGGTTTTTTAAAATTTTTATATGATGATCTGATGCATATTTTTTTATTTTTAGCTTGTGTTTTGCGTATATATATGTTTGTGCAATTATGTTTATTTGCCCATACACTGAAATGACTGCATCTGCCATGACCTCATTCATTCAAGGCTCTTGTCATTTTATGAATTTGCTCTTACATGTATCCAATATTGTAGCCTTTACAGACATTTTTCAAACCTGGCTTTAAAATTTAACGGATAAATTGACACGTCGATAAAAACAAGATTTTAAAATTTATGTATGTATATATGTGTGCGTATATTAATGCCCCAATAAATTGATTTTAGAGTGTGTTCTTATATTCTTCAAATTATAATTTACTTTATTTTCATTGGTCCATTCTGTCTAACTAACAATACTTCCCTGATTAAGGGGTTTTGGCTTTTCTTGAATCTTTTAAAACTCTCTAACTTGAAATAAATCTCATCACTCGATAAGACACTGATATCCTTGAAACAAAATGGTTACATTTGTAATGATATTATAACGTTATTATGTTGTAAATTCTAAATACATTTTATTTGCTCTACTTTGTATTGAGCACTTTTTTAAAGAGTAGTGTTTCTTTGGATACGGAATTTTATTCTATTCAGACCTACCATATATATATATATATATATATATATATATATATATATATATGTATATATATTTAATGCAGGTTTTGTTGAATAATATAGACAAGTTCTGTCTATTTATTTTGTGTAGGATCCGTTCATATTATCTGATAAACTTGACAGTGCTATCATTAAAAGACGACAAGAAATCGCAGTAATTGTTGATTTTTTTATTGGGCTTTCGGCTTACCACCACCATTTTGTCATCGTCTGCGGCCATCCACCACGGTAAAAATGGACATATCTTTGGTTTAATTTCCTTTGTTTAATTCCACTGTGTTAATAATTTAAATGTTCTATGTTCACTATATATTCATCCTTTGATAATGGCTTATGTAAGCCGAAAGCTCAGACCCGATAAAAAAATCAACAATTACTGTGATTTCTTGTCGTCTTTTAATGATAGCACTATCAAGCTTATCAGATTATACGAAAGGATATTACACAAAATAAACAAAACTTGTCTATATTATTCAACGAAACCTGTATTAATGAAAAAATGCTGCCAAAATACACACAGTATATATATATATATATATATATATATATATTGGTTTGAGTGATTGATTGTTTAATACTTAGTTTTTGGTTACAATAGGGTTAGACCAGTGCACATTTGTTTTAAAAAGTGTTCAATACAATTATATTGTAGAACTTTTGAATATTTTCCATTTGTAAATGAGTTATTACGCAACCTAGGTTTCTACCATGAGTGATATCTTAAGGCAATTTTTAATAACTGATTTTACTTTTAAGAACGCTCATGTAACAGTGGACGCTCACTGGACTCTCACATGACAGGGAATTTTTGAACGTGCATTTTTTTAAATTAAAACGTTTTTATCCATGGTTGCATGAACTGAAGAGGCATTTCTTAGTATGGATATGCTTAGTCATAATTTCTGTTCTTTCAATCGTTCATTTAGCAATGAATTTGAACACTCTCGGCTACTGGCGTGTGTTTACATTCTGTATACAACAGACTAAAATCAAACTTTCGACTGATGATGATTTGGTTGGGTTTTAATCCTGTCTAACCGTACTGTTGAGCTATGATAAGTGAAACAGAACTGTCTGGGGGTGATTATATATAGTGTTGAGTATGATGTTGCTTAGTGCCAAGAATATTTTTATTTTCAGAAGGTTGTTGATAAAAATTTATTTTGGCAAGGCAAGCAGTTTTTGGTCGCAAAGTGCTCGATATCGAGATAGAGAAAGAGCAGTAATAGGTCTAATGTAAAGAAGATTGTTAATTACCTGAGCAGTTTTCCTGACAGTTACAATCTCAAAGAATTTAAATGTAAAGTCAATAGTCATCTCCTGTAACACTAACTTAGATCCTCCCTCTCATGCTTTTCTACATCCACCCCACTCTCATCAGTACTCTATTCTCTCTCCTACTCTCTTCCTGACACACGCTGCAACTTCTCACTCCTCATGAAATTCCTTCTCGTCCACTCCACTCTCATCAGTATTCTCGTCCTTTTCTTACCCACTTCCTGATACCCCCTATAACCTGTCACTCTTTTTCATACCTTTCCTTCTATGTAACCCCCTTGCAAAACAGTGGCAATAAAATAACTCGCTTGGGGCAATATGATTATAATAATTTTCTATACTATTATAATGTGGATATAAAGCGGGGGATCAATTTTTCTTTACAATCAATATATAAATTGGTCCCCCACTTTATGGCTACAGTCATCCTTCTCTTACCTTCTTCCTGATACCCCTATAACCTGTCACTCTTTCTCATAACTTTCCTTCTATGCAACCCCCTGCAAAACTGGCAGTAAAATGCCTTGCTTGGGGGCGACATGATTAAAAAAAAGAGTTATGTCGACTTTTAAGATTTGTCAAGGGAGCATTATTATGTTCTCAATCCTCAGAGCTTTCTTTTTCAATCTACTGTTGTGTCTCGGTCTTATTTATATGGAGCTTATTGTAATTTTATATTTTTGTATATGAAGTAAAACAATGTAGTAACAACTAATTGACAAAAGTCTCTCACAAATTACTTATAACTGCATTGTTTCAATTCACATACAAAAATGTGAACTTTTGTACATGACAATGTCCTGAAATCATTTCAAGTCAAATAGGTCAGTGGTCAACATTTCCGATGAGACCTCATGCGATGGAACATACTTATAATCAAGTTGTTGCAGTAGTCAAGTTAGATTTCTTTTGTCCCGTTTTCATTAATAGCCTTTCTCAGTGTTAATGTACTTGATGTTTATTCATCTGCGGGTTTGTTTTTTGAGAATTTCCCATCAGTTTCAGATGCAAAGTATTTTTTATAATCGTTTTGACCACGATAGGGAATTACAATAAGAGGAGACGTTTGACAAAAAGGAAAACAGTAGAGGTGATATTATAGAAAGAGTGGTAGAAGTCAAGGAGAGGTAGAAGATGGCAATTGACGTTACATTTAAACTTCTGGAGATTGTAGCTATCAGGGAAGCAAGTATGCGGAATGAGATTCCACAGGCGGGAAAAGCAAACAAGGAAACTGGTAGAGTAGAAGAGACTGTTTCATTTGACGATTTTGACGGTAAAAGGGTGGGACCTAGTTGCCAATCTAGTTGCAAGGTTAAACTGATGATGGCGAGGCAACAGGGAATGAAGCTCGTCAGAGGAGAAACCGTGAAAATACTTGTAGAAAAAAGTAGACACAATGATAATATTTGAAGCAATATAACACCATCCATGTTTTTTTGTTTTTTGTTTTTTTGCTATCATCTATAAACTAGATTCCCAGAAGGTACAAAGAAATGTCTTATTAAATTATTCCTGTTATGTCTAAAATCTAAAATAAATGCTTTGCTGTCTTTGTTGTAAATCCCTTTCTGTAATTTCTGTTTTTAAAAATTGGTGTGATCATACAAATTATTGACCTGTTAATTAATTACCGCATTTGGCAATCTAATGAACGCAGAATTAGTTAAGCACAAGCAGCATAGCCCGGCGTTGCTCGGGTGTAATGAAAGCTTTAAAACTAATCCATGGTCCTGGAGCTCAGACTCAGCCTAAAGAATATTTGAAATAATAAAATAATTGCGACAATTTACCAATCGCACCTAATATATATATATATATATATATATATATATACTAGCAGTATAGCCCGGCGTTGCTCGGGTGTAATGAAAGCTTTAAAACGAATCCATGGTCCTGGAGCTCAGACTCTTTGGACGTTGGCACGAAAGACTAAAAAGCAATAGTTGCTTCCAGTTAAAGTGAAACCGTAGACTGAAAGAAAAATGAATGGATGTAAGTCAAATTGTGATTTCCTGGTATCGATATCAAATAAGGTTTTTTCGTTGTAAACTGAATTTTGAAGGTTAAATAAGTCCTCTGAGTAAATGGTATCATGGCTGAGACTAAGAACTACAATTATACCTACTTAGAGCCAAACCCAAAACAAAAACTAAAATAAAAGAGCTGAAAAAATACAGACATAAAGCCAGATAAACAGACACACACACAAACATCTTGCCTTTTATATATATATATATATTTCTGCACTATTGTAAGAAGAGCAACCTTAAAACTTCTGAATATCGTTTCTTATGTCTTTGTCTATGAGTCTATCAAATTTGATTAAAATCGGACCACTCCTTCTATAACGCGTTTTTTCGATTATCGATTTTCGATATTTATCGGTGGTACCTCGACACAAAACCTAGCTAAGAATACTCGCAGATGCTTATCGTAAAAGTGTGTAAATTTTCAAGAAAATCGTTTCAGCCTTTTCGGAGTCTATAGGTAACGGACACACACACACAGACACACATGCACACACAGAGACAAAGTTTCATTTATAAATAAGTTTAGTTATAATTTCTCACAGTTTTCTATCAGTCAAGATTTATGGCTTTAGTTTCTTTTGTTAACTGCCGATATGTTAACGGTTACTACTGAGTCTGTCAAGTTTTAGGTAAGAACGGCGAAGTTCTGGCCATGGCTTTAGATATCACAAAGACTGTTGACAGGTTTGGTATGCTTGTCTTCTTCACAAACTGAAGGGTTATGGAATCGCCGGTCGAAGCTTTTGTTTTGATTCAACCTCCAGCTTAGGGTCACGAGGTCAGCATCATACTTTACCATCAATTTGAATCAACTCAAACTCTGACTCATCGAAATATACGCCAATCGAACATTTTCATGATGTCAAGGAAAGGTGGCGCCAACCATCATTGTCTTTACATAACTTTTGGCACGTCAGTATTTATAAGAACATAACAATTGCATACAAATTTTAAGAATAACATTCCAAAGACGACTATACTAACAAATACACATTACGATCACCAAAGACCAGAAAACCAGAGAATGTGAAACAAAAATGGATTTTTCTAAATTCAAGTTTAAATGGGAAAAATGATGTCAAAGAAAAAATTGATTCGTACAAAATGTATTATTTTTACAATGTATTATTTGTTCTGCTTCTATAACACTTGAACACATATTTCAATTTCTGAAACTATAGACATTGTATATATTTCGAGGCTTACGACCATATCACGTTGAATACACCGGTTCTCTCTCGATCACCGAAGTTAAGCAGCGTTGAACCTGGTCAGTACTTAGATGGGTGACCGCTTGGGAATACCAGGTGCTGTAAGCGTATAGCGACGGATGTGCGTGCTTACAGCGTATCACGTTGAATACACCGGTTCTCGCTCGATCACCAAAGTTAAGCAGCGTTGAGCCTGGTCAGTACTTAGATGGGTGACCGCTTGGGAATACCAGGTGCTGTGAGCGTTTAGTGACGGATGTACGTTGTGGTGCAGTGGATATCAGCTTGGAAAGAGAAATCGGTGAGCCAAGTTCGAATTCCAGTTGAATGCACTGCATTCACTTGAGCACTGGTACCCTTGGGAAAGGTATTAATCCATCCTTTCCTTCCAGTTATGGGTTAAATAACAAGGGTAGGACTTGGGGACCCTGTCCTTAAAAGCAAATCCCAATGAATGTTGATACTCGAAAAGAAAAAAAGTATTACTAGACAAAAAACTTATGTAAAGAAACAAAAATAAATTGTTGAAAGTAAAAAAAGAAATTACCGGCAATAAATAAATAAAAAATTTAGTTGGCAATAAATGACCCGCCGTGGTGTTGATTTGCTATAAAACAACCAACCAACATATTTCGATCTTTTTTCATGTCATGTCTTGTTAAGAGACAAAATATAATTAATATTAAACTTGATAATTGATTAATAATTACGAAGAAGGAAAATTTTGGAAGGATTTTTATGATTTTAATATGGAAAACTAAAGAAGAACTCGATTATTTTTCTGTTTTTGAACATTTCCTTATTTTTGGTTATTTTTTTTATCACTTTTGCGTACATTTGCCACATTTAAAGCTGGAAAACATGTCATCATAATAAATGCCGTTGCATTCCTTTAGTCGCTTGCCGCTAACCATTGACTTTCATAGAAATATATTAATTGCTCGTTCGCCTTGACTTTATTACTGAATTCCAGAATGGTTCTCTATATATCATACAGAATAACAACAAAAACTAATTAAAACACTCCACCCACGTCTATTGAACAGGTGAAGAGGCTCATTCCTTGTTCCCTGTTTAGGATGTGGTTTCCGGCTTTCTCTTTAACAATCTTTTCACTTTTCTTTTTTTTTTCAATTGGAGTAGATAGACTAAACTATCGCCCGGTTCACACTTCACCCACGTCTATTGAACAGGTGAAGAGGCTCACCCCTTGTTCCCTGTTTAGGATGTGCTTTCCGGCTTTCTCTTTTCCAGTTTTTTCACTCTTTTATTTTTTTATTTTTTATTTTTCAATTGGAGGCGATAGACTAAACTATTGCCCGGTTCACACTCCACCCGCGTCTATTGAACAGGTGAAGAGGCCCATCCCTTGTTCCTTGTTTAGGATGTGGTTTCCGGCTTTTTCTTTTCCAATCTTTTCACTCTTACGTTGCCCCCTGCGCACCAGTGGCATTACCGTCTTGCTCGGGGTGATATGATTAAAAAAATGAAATAAAATAAAATAAAATATGAACTATAATTAAGCAAAGTAAAAAGAAAAATACATGAGAAAAATATAGTTTCAATAAAATAATTAAAGTGATTTACAATTATTCAAATCTACGCGTTTCATTTTGTCCGATTGTAAGATTTTCATTTAAGAATAAAGTAATCTTTCCTAATGATTTCACATTAGGAAAAATAATGATATCTTTAGATTATATTTTTACCACTTTTCCATGAATAATGTAGCAAGCGGGATGTGCGTTGTGGTGCAGTGGATATCAACTCGGAATGACAAATCGGAGAACCGATTTGGAATTTCAGTTGAATTCGTTGCATTCATTTACGCGCAAATAACTTGTCAAAGGAATCAATCCGTCTCTTATTTCCAGTTATGGGTTAAACAACAGAAGAGATTAGGTTCTATAGCCTTGGTTGGTAACCAATCTACCGCAGAAAGTAATGGCAACCTACTGCGGGATAATCTTCTGCCCAGTCAGTCATGTCTCTTTCGAGACATGATCGCCTAAGCGTGTATCACGTAAGGTACTTAACTGACTGAATATAATAGTTTAAAACATGATTAACGCTTCTACTGGGTAGAAAGTTGGGGATAAGTTTTATATCTCTATGAACTGATCCCACACTAATTACTACTTAATAATATAGTATATCTTTTCCCGAGTCAAATAACAGGATAGATTGGGTTCTATAGCCTTGGCTGGCAACCAGTCTACCGCAGAAATAAATGTCAACCTACTACGGGATCCAGTCAGTCATGTCACTTTCGAGACAGGATCGCCCAAGCGTGTATCGCGTATGACCTTCAACTGAACTGAATGTAGCAAGCAAGTACCAGGCACACATAAATGCATCTAAAAATACTTATTTTGCATAAGCTAGTTAAAAGTCAGGAGTTTCAGTGAGTATCGAACTCAGTTTAGACTGTATTTATATACTAGCAGTATAGGCCGTCGTTGCTCGGGTGTAATGAAAGCTTTAAAACTAATCCATGGTCCTGGAGCTCAGACTCTTTGGACGTTGGCACGAAAGACTAAAAAGCAATAGTTGTTTCCAGTTAAAGCGAAATCGTAGACTGAAAGAAAAATGAATGGATCGAAGTCAAGTTTTGATTTCCTGGTATCGATATCAAATAAGGTTTTTCGTCGTAAACTGAATTTTGAAGGTTAAATAAGTCCTCTGAGTAAATGGTATCATGGCTGAGAACTACAATTATACCTACTTAACAGCCAAACCAGAAGCAAAAACTAAAATAAAACGGCTGAAAATATACAGACATACAGGCAGATAAACACACACACACACAAATTGCCTTTTATACATATATATATATATATATATATATATATATATATATATTATCGATTTTCTGCACTATTGTAAGAACTGCAACTTTGAAACTTCTGAATATCGTTTCTTATGTCTTTGTCTATTAGTGTGTCAAATTTGATTAAAATCGGACCACTCTTTCTATAACTCGATTCTTTTTATTATCGATTTTCGATATTTATCGGGGGTATCTCGACACAAAATCTAGCTAAGAACACTCGCAGACGCTTGTAGTACAACTGTGTAAATTTTCAAGAAAATCGGTTCAGCCGTTTCGGAGTCTATACACACTCACACACACAGACACACACACACACACAAAGTTCCATTTATAAATAAGTTTACATTTACATATGTGAATATCAAGTATCTGGTATCTCATCGGCAACCACCCACGTATACACAAAAATTAATACATTTATGTATAGATGCTGTATGTATGTATGTATGTATGTAGGTATGTGTGTGTGTTTGTGTGTATTAGTGATGTTATATGTCTAAACAAGAAAAATAATTCAATGAAAATTATCAGACTACAAAACTTCATAGAAGCAAGTTTAAGCAATTTTCAGTTCAGAATATTTTTAGCGGATACATTTGTAAATCACTTTTCTAATAAATAACATTTGGCAAATGTTATTTCTCCATTTTAGGTAAGCTTACCTCTGTAATTATTTATGAATATTTTTTTGAAAGAAAGTTAAAGCTTATTTGCAGTTGCTTTTCAAGATTTTTGTTGAACTATTTCTTTTCAAAGACAGAAATCACTGGAACTATTGATGATTTTTTTTTCCAAAACGAACTGTGTTTCTGCAATGTATTTTGAGTTCACTCCTTTCAAAAAGACAGCCCCCGCCTCTTGCTGGCGAAATCCCAACTTTTCTATTTTCGTTCAACTGAATATTGAAAGGAAAATATTGGGAGAAAAAAATGACATTAAATTAATCAAATGCCTATATTTATTATTTTTTATACATAAATATATAACATTTCAGATAAAAAATATTAACGAACGGAAATCCTTAAATATTTTCGGTGAGGAGATATTGTGGATTCGGTCTATGAAATACTGAAATAATTTTAAAATTCCCTTTCGTTTCTAAGATAACATTTATTTCTTCCATGTGTCGTTTCCCTTCAGGACGTACGCGATCATGGCCTTACGCATGTCCCTATGCCTTGTTGCTCTTAAAAACCTTTAGCTTGTGACCCCTCCTAAACCCTGCTCTGCCATATATTTGTTTAAGCCAATAAATCTAGAATATAAATGTATAGAAACTAGCATGGCCACAAAATGATGGATCAGTTTATTTATTGATCATAATATAGAATTGGTCCTCCACTTTATATCCATATTATAATTTCTTATTTGTTTATCAAATTCTGATTAGGTATGAATCCACCTCTTAATACTGATCAGTTATTTATAACTATTCTTCTTCTATGTGCCGTGTCCCTTCAGGACGTACGCGATCATAGCCTTTCACTTCTCCCTATCCCTTGTTGCTCTTAATATCTCTTCTGTTATTCCACACAAATCCCGCGCCACCATCTATCTGTTCATGTTCATCAGGTATGTCGTGCGCTGATACCACTTGTCCCTTTTCCACTCTATCTGTCCCGTGAGCATCAAGTTCCCCAAGCCCACCTTCCTCATTACATATCCCCAAAACTTCAAGTGTCTCTTCCTGATGGTAAGTATCAGTTACGTTTTTGTGTCCATCCTCTTCAATACCTGGTCATTAGTCGCTTGCCCCGTTCATGGTATCCTCAGCATCCTTCTGTAGAACCACATTTCGGTTGCTTCGTGTTTCTTCTTTCAGGTTTTATGAAATTTTCCAGCATATAGAATCCATAGCTAAATCCGCTGCTAAGAAAGTCGGTTCTCTGTGCAGGACCAGGAAGTTTTTCCCGTCTGAAACAATCCTGCACATATACAAATCTACCATCCGCCTGTGCATTGAATATTTCAGCCATATATGGTCGGGTGCTCCTGCTATCCACCTAGGTGTCTTTGACAAAATCCAACGGAGAATCAGTAATGCGATCGATCCCAACTTGGCAGCTCGGATGCAGTCACTTTCTCACCGGCGCAATGTGGCTTCCCTGTGTCTCTTCTACAAATACTTTCATGGCTTCTGCTCTGATGAACTTAGCTCACTGGTACCCACTATATATGAATTTACTCGAGCCACAAGATTAGCAACTAGGCCCCACCCTTTTACTGTGAAACCGATAAATTGTTAACGCAAATTTTACTCCACCAGCTTTCTTTCTCGCACTTCTCGCCTGTGGAATTCCCTTCCGTTTACTTGCTTCCTCGACATCTACAATATCCAAGAATTTAAATGTAAAGTCAATAGTCATCTCCTGTCTCACTAACCTGCATCCTCTCTCTCTCATGCTTCTCTCTCCGTCCACCCAACTCTCATCAGTATTCTCATCCTTCTCTTACCCTCTTCCTGACTCCCACTATAACCTGTCACTATTTCTCATAACTTTCCTCCTATGTAACCCCCTGCAAAACAGTGGCAATAAAATGCCTTGCTTGGGGCGATATGTTTATAAAAAAAATTCTATATTATTATAATGTTGATATATAGTGGGGGATCAATTTTGATTACAATCAATATATAAATTGGTCCCTCACTTTATGACCACAGTCATCCTTCTCTTACCGTCTTCCTGACACCCCCTATAACCTGTCACTCTTTCTCATAACTTTCCTCCTATGTAACCCCCTGCAAAACAGTGGCAGTAAAATGCCTTGTTTGGGGCGATATGATTATTAAAAAATTCTATATTATTATAATGTTGATATATAGTGGGGGATCAATTTTGATTACAATCAATATATAAATTGGTCCCTCACTTTATGACCACAGTCATCCTTCTCTTACCGTCTTCCTGACACCCCCTATAACCTGTCACTCTTTCTCATAACTTTCCTCCTATGTAACCCCCTGCAAAACAGTGGCAGTAAAATGCCTTGTTTGGGGCGATATGATTATTAAAAAATTCTATATTATTATAATGTTGATATATAGTGGGGGATCAATTTTGATTACAATCAATATATAAATTGGTCCCTCACTTTATGACCACAGTCATCCTTCTCTTACCGTCTTCCTGACACCCCCTATAACCTGTCACTCTTTCTCATAACTTCCCTCCTATGTACCCCCCTGCAAAACAGTGGCAGTAAAATGCCTTGTCTGGGGCGACACGATTATAAAAACAAAATTAGCTGCCATATTGAAGGAACGATATTACATAACAGTCCAGCACTTTAAACCTTACTATGTTTATTTAATTATTTTAATTATTTTTGTTCCAGTAATGTTTTTATTTGAATATTTTTATTTGCTTGTCTATTTCGCGAACCGGGTTGATGCAAAAATAAATAATCTACCAAATCTATGGAAATTCGGGATTTAGATTTTTCGACCACCAAGAGCAGTTTCTTCAAGTCTTCTCTGGGAAATTTCTTCGGAAACTAATTTATAATAATACAATCAGTCATTCATCTCAGTTAAAAAACAACAACTTTACACTGAATTCAAAATTAAGAAACAAAATGCATATAAATTCAATAACGAATATGTGAATTCACTTTGTATGAATAACACTTCGAATTCTAAAAAGTATTATTTTAAAAATCAATTAATTCAATTAGGATAGAAAAAATATTGCTTATTGTATAAGAAGGATACATTTATGTGTATGTATGTATGTATGTATGTATGTGTTGTGGATTCCGTGTGAGGAAGCGCACAAAATAATGAACAACAAAAACAGATATGGAAATAGAAAAGTAGGTTATATTGAACGTAATATACAAACTTGAACACAAGTTAGTAATTCAGGAATACTATTCGTAAGAAATATATATACTAGTCTTGAAGTGATGTCGTTGGAAATAGTATGTCCGTGAATATTATTCTAGCTGAGTGGAGCTCAGAGCTAGTCTAACTTCTGATGCGGTAATCTCTGGGTTACTTCGGTATTTCTCTGTAACTTACGTATCAGTTCCGGTACTCCCCGATAACTCTAACGGATCTCTACAATAACTTTTTAGCAGCTTCCGTATTTCTCTATGGCAGGAGTATATGTATACTCAGTCGAGTCCATTATCATATACAAAGGGGAGATCCCACAACAGTATGTATGTGTGTTTATGTGTATTAGTGATGATATATGTCTAAACAAGAAAAATAATTCAATGAAAATTATCAGACTACAAAACTTCATAGAAGCAAGTTTAAGCAACTTTCAGTTCAGAATATTTTTAGCGGATACATTTGTAAATCACTTTTCTAATAAATAACATTTGGCAAATGTTATTTCTCCATTTTAGGTAAGCTTACCTCTGTAATTATTTATGAATATTTTTTTGAAAGAAAGTTAAAGCTTATTTGCAGTTGCTTTTCAAGATTTTTGTTGAACTATTTCTTTTCAAAAACGGAAATCACTGGAACTATTGATGATTTTTTTTCCAAAACGAACTGTGTTTCTGCAATGTATTTTGCATAACACAACTTCGTGTTGTGGTGAACGATGTAATTATGGGATGTCATGAATATCGAACTCGTAATGAGAAATCGGAGGGCCGAGTTTAAATTCCAGTTGTACTCGTTGCATTCACTTACGGGCAAATACTTTTGGGAATGATATTAATCCATCTCTTCTAGATCCAGCTATGAGCTGAATAGCAGGAGAGATTGGGTTCTATAGCCTTGGTTGGCAACCGGTCTACTACAGAAAGCAATGACAACCTACTGGGGGTTAATCTTCTGCTCAGTCAGTGATGTTTCTTTCGAGACATGATCGCCCAAAGCGTGTAGCATGTTTTGCACTTAAATTAACTGAATATAAAAGTTGGAAACATAATTAAAACTTCTGCTGGGCATAAAGTGGGGGATCGGTTTTTTATTATTATGAAGTAATAAACTGATCCCCTACTTATTATATTTAATATAATAATGTAATATAATGTATCTATTTTCCCTCCAGCTATGAGTTAAATGACAGCACAGATTGGGATCTATAGCCTTAGTTGGCAACCGGTCTACTGCACAAAGAAACAGCAACCTACTGCTTGAAAAAATTTTCCTTAGTCAGTCATGGATCAAAAGAGACATGATCCCCCAAGCGTGTGTCACGTATGGCATTTAACTGACTAAAACCCTATGAAGCACTTTCTAGTCACTATTAACCATCATTCAGTAACAGAAGACCAACAGAAAGTAAAATTATAGCTTTCTACTTTTTTATGTGTCCTGTCCGTTCAGAACTTAGGCGATCATAGCCTTCCACATCCCTCTATCCCTCGTAGATTGTAACACATTTTTCTTAGTATCTCTCCCAAACCCTGCCCCACCATAGACGTGCCACACCCATCATGCATGTCACGTGTTACTTTCCTCTATCTTTATTTCTCTCTATCAGCCTTGTGAGTATCAGATTCTTCAAGCCCTCCTTCCTCATTATGTGCCCCAGAAACTTCAGCTGTTTCTTCCTGATGTTAAGTATAAGTTTTCTTTTCATTTTCATTCTCTCCAAAACTTTGTCGTTGCTGACCTGTTCGATCCATGGTATCCTCAGCATCCTCCTGTAGAACCACATTTCTCTTTTTCATCTTTGTTGATATTGTCCAGAATTTGTTAAGAGGACACATATCACGTAACGGTGCAGTACTTTTTTTCTTTGTTTCCTACAAAATTTTCCTGTCTCTTAATACTCTACTTAGCTTTTGGAATCCGTCCTTGGCCATCCCAATACGCCTTCGGATCTCAGTGTCACACTTTCCGTGTTTTATTAGAAGACTTCACAAATATTGAAATTTATGCACTTGCTTGATTTTAGTATCCTCGACCTGTAGTTGGCATTGTGTGCCTTTTTTTTCTCATTGGACACTCTGAAGCACTTGCATGTGCTTCAATAAAATCAATTTTGCTGAAATAATTTTGAATGCAACCAAAACAATATTATTTTCAGAAATTCTATAAGCCAATTTTGATAGCTTTTACAATGTCAATTTATTCTTTGTTCTTATAGATTTTATTCGTTTTTTTTTTATTTGGAAAATCATTGCTGAATCAAACCTACTTAATAAGTTTTAGTTAAAAATCAAATCAGTTTATATTGCGTTATGAAATAATTAACTAATGGACGAGTTAAGATGAACAAACTGATAAAAATAAGAGTTCAGTAGATTTGGCAACATTATCATTATGAAGATAGCCAAATATTCGCACAAACCTTGATAATTAAATAATATTTTCGTAAATTGCTTCTTTTTTTCTTCTTAATATAGAGGAAAACATTATTTAGGAACATTAACGCCTTAGTAAGAGACAGTATTTACGATACATTTTTATTATTATTGAGACACATTTATATTTGCAAAACTTTCCATGGCCAAATTTTTCCAATATGGTTACTATTTTCTGTCAAATAGTAATTTAGACCAAATTCTCTTAACTTTATTGTTAGCTTTTTTTCTTGAATGCTTGATCCATCGAAAGCTTTCATTTGCAAAGCTTTGATTATTTTTGATAAAGTCATGTTACTAAGGCTCATAAAATGGAGGTCTCATAATTGCTAGAATAAAGAAATGAAACAGAAATAATACATAAAAGTCAAAAAGTAATAAAGAACAATACTTCAGATGAGAAATTTAAAGAAGTGACTGAAGCTTTACATTCAACGTGACTTTTTTATCGCCATATTTGCATATTTTATAAATATTTATTTTCTAATATTCTAGATTCATTAACAGGAGTTTTCATTAAATTTGTTTTTCCTTAACACAAACAAAAATGTAACATTTTTATGCATTCATTGTAGGTAAGGGCATCTTTTGATATATGTGTGTATCTGAACTTAAGAAAAAAGAATGCAGGTTAATGTATCTAAAAGAATATATATATCTAAACTTATTTATAAATGGAACTTTGTGTGTGTGTGTGTGTGTGTGTGTGTGTGTGTGCGTGTGTGTGTGTGTGTGTCCGTTACCTATAGATTCCGAAACGGCTGAACCGATTTTCTTGAAAATTTACACAGTTGTACTATAAGCATCTGCGAGTGTTCTTAGCAAGGTTTTGTGTCGAGGTAACCACCGATAAATATCGAACATCGATAATAAAAAGAATCGGGTTATAGAAGGAGTGGTCCGATTTTAATCAAATTTTGATACACTCATAAACAAAGACATAAAAAACGATATTCAGAAGTTTCAAGGTTGCAGTTCTTACAATAGTGCAGAAAATCGATAATATATATATATATATATAAGGCAAGATGTTTGTGTGTGTGTGTGTGTGTGTGTGCGTGTGTTTATATGCCTGTATGCCTATATTTTTTTCGGCCCTTTTATTTTAGTTTTTGCTTCGGGTTTGGCTCTAAGTAGGTATAATTGTAGTTCTTAGTCTCAGCCATGATACCATTTACTCAGAGGACTTATTTAGCCTTCAAAATTCAATTTACAATGAAAAAATGTATTTGATATCGATACCAGGAAATCAAAATTTGACTTACATCCATTCATTTTTCTTTCAGTCTACGGTTTCACTTTAACTGGAAACAACTACTGCTTTTTAGTCTTTCGTGCCAACGTCCAAAGAGTCTGAGCTCCAGGACCATGGATTAGTTTTAAAGCTTTCATTACGCCCGAGTAACGCCGGGCTATACTGCTAGTATATATATATATTATGTGCGATTGATAAATTTTCGCAATTATTTTATTATTTCAAATATTGTTTAGGCTGAGTCTGAGCCCCAGAACCATGGATAAGTTTTAAAGCTTTCATTACACCCGAGCAACGCCGGGTTATACTGCTAGTATATATATATATATATATATATATATATATATATATATATACGTAAATTTGATTTTAGATGCGTCTAACCTGCATTCATTTTTCTTCGAATTAGATATTTAAAATTTCCTCATAGTATAAACACATAACAACTTAGAAACTTTTATTCATTAACACATAAACACAAACACACATATATATTTATATATATATATATATAATATATATGTGTGTGTGTGTGTGTGTGTGTGTGTCTGTGTGTGTACAAAAAAGGCTATAGAATCCTCAAAAAATTTTGAAAATATATATAAATAAGTATATTGCACTTACATATGCATA
>JBBBDQ010001083.1:2127500-2145000 GCA_037127315.1 Ascarosepion bandense | reverse complement strand
GGTTGCCAACCAAGGCTATAGAACCCAATCTGTCCTGTTTTTTGACTCATAGCTAGAGAGGGAAGTGATGTATTATATTATTAAGTAGTAATTAATGGGGGATCAGTTTATTACTTCATAACAATATGAAACTGATCCCCCACTTTATGCCCAGTAGAAGCCTTAATCATGTTTTCAACTATTATATTCAGTTAGTCAGTTAAGACTAAACTATCGCCCGGTTCACACTCCACCCACGTCTATTGAACAGGTGAAGAGGCTCATCCCTTGTTTCCTGTTTAGGATGTGGTTTCCGGTTTTCTCTTTTCCAATCTTTTCACTTTTACGTAGCCCCCTGCGCTTCAGTGACGTTACCGCCTTGCTTGAAGTGATATGATTAAAAAAAAAGTGCCATACGTGATACACGCTTTGGGTGATCATGTCTCGAAACTGACTGGGCAGAAGATTTTCCCGCAGTAGGTTGGCATTACTTTCTGCGGTAAACTGGTTGCCAACAAAGGCTACAGAACCAAATCTGACCTGTTATTTAACCCATAGCTAAAAGGAGAAGAGACAGATTAATACATTCCCAAAAGTATTTGCGCGTGTGTGAATGGAACAAATTCAAATGGGATTCGAACTCAGCTCTCTAATTTTTTGGTTCCAAGACGATATTCACTGCACCACAGTTCAGAACTGAAGTAGTAATTCTAACAAGTATAAAATGTCAAATTTCAGTATCATTTGAAATTTGTATTTTTATGTGTTGTTTGAAAGCATCTTGTTATTTATTTGTAAACGTTGTATATAGATACAGGTGATTCTGAAATTGCCAGTGCTCTATTAACATGATTAAAAAATAAAAGATTCAATCTCACATTCAGTTAAAATTTACATGGATTTGACAATAATGTTTTATCGTCTTTCTCTGTAAAAGAAAAATATTTGGTAACACGCACTAACGCACACTCATAAAAATATTAAAAAATTTAAATATTTGCAGAACATTATGGTCAGTGGACCCTGCTGTTCATCTCAGTGTTCTTGACAGGCTCCAAAGGAGAATCAGTAATGTGATAGGTACCGACTTGGCGACTCGACTCCAGCCACTTTCCCATCGACGGGATGTGGCTTCCCTTTGTCTGTTGTATAAATACTTTCATGGCCCCTGCAACAGGTTTTTACTCGTGCAACCAGAGTGGCAACTGGGTCTAACCCATTCACTGTTAGATCAACCAAACGCAGACGACAATTCTACTCCTTCAGCTTCTTTTCTCGCACTTCCCGCCTGTGGGACTCGCTTCCATATTCTTGCTTTCCTGACAGTTACAACCTCCAGGAATTTAAATGCAATATCAATAATCATCTCGTAACCACTTGATTCTAGTTCTTTTTACACCACCCTGTATATCCTTTCGTTTCTCTACACCTGTGCAACTGTCATCACACCTGTATTCCCATCCTTCTCTTGCTCCTTTCTAACTGGTTCGTCTTCCTCTTCACTCTCTTCTACTTAATCTTTTTATTCTTATGTAGCCCCCTAATCTTTTTACTCTTATGTAGACCCCTGCTCATCAGGGCGTTACCGCCTTGCTCGGAGTGATACGATTTTAAAAAAATAAGATTTATATATATATATATATATATATATATATATATATATATATATAGACCTTTACGTAAGTAGTATGAAATTCTGGTTTGCAGTCATTTGCTTGTATACCTGATAGCTACAATCTCCAAAAGTTTAAATGCAACGTCAGTTGCCATCTTTTAGCTCGTTGATTCTCATTCATCTCATCTTTTCTTCGACTTCCCCTATACCTTTTTTTATTTTCTCACTGTACCCTCTTGCGCACCAGTGGCATTTCTGCCTTGCATGGGGTGAAAAGATCATAAAATAATACTTCGAAAATGCATGAAATTTAACGAGCAAGAAGTTTGTTGCTTAGATGGCAAATCAACCTCGGCGGGTCATTTATTGCCAACTAAAGTCCTCTGTTTATTGCCAGTAATACCTTTTTCTTTCAACAATTTATTGTCGTTTTTTATTTTTATATATAAGTTTTGTGTCTACATTTTTCTTTTCGAGTATCAAGATTCATTGGGATTTGTTTTTAAGGGCAGGGTCCCCAAATCCTACCCTTGTTATTTAACCCATAACTGGAGGGAAGGATTAATACCTTTCCCAAGGGTACCAATGCTTAAGTGAATGTAGGGTATTCAACTGGAATTCGAACTCGGCTCACCGATTTCTCTTTCCGAGCCGATATCCACTGCACCACAACGCACATCCGTCACTATACGTTTACTGTACCTGGTATTCCCAAGCGGTCACCCATCTAAGTACTGACCGGGCTCAACGTTGACTTAACTTCGGTGATCGAGCGAGACCCGGTGTATTCAACGTGATAGGCCGTAAGCCGAGTAAGATTCAATTTTGAAACAGCAAAAAGGATTTATCAAAGCTTTGTTAAGTGTAAGGGTACCTGATCTGTTGCCGCCGTTAGTGGACTTCTCCTATAATACATATGAGCTCCATATACTAAGTGACCTACACACAAACATAAACAAACACACCCACGCAGACACATACATACATACAGACCGATTGAAATGGATATAAACATTGAAATGTGTGCAATAGAAAGACGCATTCAACTGAACCAATTTATTTCGTCCAATATGAATAGAATGCGATTGACAGAGATGAGACGGATAGTGAGAGAGAGAGAGATAGTGACAGAGAGAGAAAGGGAAATCTGGATAGACTGAGGTAGATATAGACATTGAAATAGGGTTCATTACATCGATTGAAAAACAATAAGACGAACTTCGAAATTGGTTGGCGCCGGTAAAGTCGGTTTGAAAAGGCCTCGGACAGAGTGATGAAAAGTTCGCCCCTCCTAAGGTCACATTTATTACGAAAGGAAAGCAGAGACAGGAATCGGAAATTTCTACACATATTTAATAATTCAGGGAGGCTTGACTGCTATATTTTTGGCACGCATGTTGGCCTGCACTTACACTTCAGCGGGAATCTCAAAGTAATTATAAGCTTCTGTACTTTGCAAAATATGCATTCATTTTTTTTTCTACCGGTTTATGTTAAAACTAATTACCCTTAAATAAGTGACGAAGTCACTAACATTCACCATTTAAAAATACTATATTTTACTTTCCTGATAACTCAGTCAGGTTGCCATTGCTTTCTGCGGTAGACTGGTTGCCAACCAAGGCTATAGAACTCAATCTGACCTGTTATTTGACTCATGACTAGAGGGGGGAGATATGTATTATATAATTAAGTAGTAATTAGTGGGGGATCAGTTTATTATTTAATAACAATATAAAACTGATCCTCCACTTTATACCCAGTAGAAGCCTTAATCATGTATCCAACTATTACATTCAGTCAGTCAGTTAAGTGCCATACGTGATACACGCTTTGGGCGATCATGTCTCAAAAGAGACATGGCTGACTGGGCAGTAGATTATCCCGCACTAGGTTGCCATTGCTTTCTGTGGTAGACTGGTTGCCAACCAAGTCTATAGAACCCATTCTGTCCTGTTATTTGACTCATAGCTAGAGGTGGAATAGATGTATTATATTATTAAGTAGTAATTAATGGGGGATCAGTTTATTACTTCATAACAATATAAAACTGATCCCCCACTTTATCCCCAGTAGAAGCCTTAATCATGTTTTCAACTATTATATTCAGTTAGTTAAGTGCCATACGTGATACGCGCTTTGGGTGATCACGTCTCAAAAGAAATATGACTGACTTGGCAGAAGATTATCCTGCAGTTGGTTGCCATTGCCTTCTGCTGTAGACTGGTTGCCAGCCAAGGCTATAGAACCCAATCTGTCCCATTATTTGACTTATAGCTAGAGGAAGAAGAGATGTATGATACTATTAAGTAGTAATTAGTGGGGGATCAATTTATTACTTCATAAGAATATAAAACTGACCACCCCCCCACTTTATGCCCTGTAGAAGCCTTCATCATGATTCCAACTATTATATTCAGTCAGTCAGTTAAGTGCCATACGTGATACTCTTTTTGGACGATCATGTCTACAGTAACTACAATAACTAAAGGTTTAAATGCAACGTCAATGACCATCTGCTTCATTAAATCCTATATCAGTAAGTTGATTGTCATACGTGATACTCGCTTTGGGCGATCATGTCTCGAAAGAGATAGACACGACTGACTGGTCAGAAGATTATCCCACAGTAGGTTGTCATTGCTTTGTGTGGTAGACTTTTTGCCAGCCAAGGCTATAGAACCCGATCTGTTCTATTATTTAACCCATAACTGGAGGGAAGTGACGGATTAATACCTTCCCCAAGGGTATTTGTGCGTAAGTGAATGCAAGGAATTCAACTGGAATTCGAACACGTCTATCCGATTTGTCTTTCCGAGTCGATATCCACTGCACCACAACACACATCCTATATACCTCTCTAAATCCTATGCATCTCTTATCCTTTCTTCAACATCCCCTGTACCCTGTTTTTCTCTCCTTGTACACCCTACGCAAGAGTGGCAACCATGCCTTGATTGGAGTTAAATAATTATAGAAAAAATGCTATATGTAAATGTTCTGGGGAAACACGCCTATTCCCCAGATAATGGACTCTCCCTCCTATATTATTAAGAGTTAACAGGAAGTTCATAGGAGTTCTTTAGACTTCTGTTGGAGTTCAGTAGAACTACTAGGTAGTTGATATTAGTTGGCAGTTAGCCGAATACTAAGGAGTCAGCTTTCAGTGGAAGATTACCAAGTTCCTAACATTTTCAGTAGGTTAAGTCGATAAGTAACCGACATAGCTTGATTATAACCTTCAGTGCGAAAACTACTCCAAAACAGTAAATAGGAATTAGCCTCTGTTTTACATATTTTATGAGTATATTTTTGTAGTACAGCAAGTGATAATGTCATCCAATAGAAACTGCCATAAGTGTCAATAATTTTCTTTTAACCGTTTTTCATGATAAGTTCTACATTTCTTTACTGCAAAACTATGAAAGATTTTAGCATTAATGCTTCCAAAACGAAGCTGCTATCTATTAACCATCACAGACAATCGTACCTCCCGCCCATTAACATGGATCAGGTTTCTCTCCATGAAAGTAAAACACCTCGGATTAACCTTCACATCAGACCTCAAGTGGAATAACTGTGTAGAATCCATAGCTAAATCCGCTGCTATGAAAGTCGGTTCTCCGCGTAGGGCCAGGAAGTTTTTCCCGTCCGAAACAATCCTGCACACACGCAAATCTACCATCCGTCTGTGCATTGAATATTGCTGCCATATCTGGTCGGGTGCTCCTGCTATCCACCTCGGTGTCTTTGACAAAATCCGACCAAGAATCTGTAATATGATCGATCCCGACTCGGCAGCTAGGATACAGTCGCTTTCTCACCGACGCAGTGTGGCTTCCCCGTGTCTCTTCTACAAATACTTTCACGGCTTCTGTTCCGATGAACTTAACTCACTGGTACCCACTATATATGAATTTACTCGAGCCACAAGATTAGCAACTAGGTCCCACCCTTTTACTGTGAAACCGATAAAATGTAAACGCAAATTTTACTCCACAGTTTTTTTCTCGCACTTCCCGCCTGTGGAATTCCCTTCCGTTTACTTGCTTTCCCGACATCTATAATCTCCAAGAATTCAAATGTAAAGTCAATTGTCATCTCCTATCTCACTAACTTACATCCTCCCTCTAATGCTTTTTTCTCCGTCCACCCCACTCATCAGTATTCTCCTCCATCTCTTACCAACTTCCTGACACCCCCTATAACCTGTCACTTTTTGTCATAACTTTCCTCCTATGTAACCCCCCTGCACAAGAGTTGCAGTAAAATACCCTGCTTGGGGCCACACGATTATATAAAAAAAAATATATCCTAAACCCTGCCGACAAAATCTTTGTTAGTATTTTCTTGATCAATTGATATGACATTTGACCTGAATCAAAATGCAATGATATATGACATTTGACCTGAATCAAAATGCAATGGATCCTTAAATACATCAATGAACATTGATTGCATGGTACTGTTGCAATACGTTCATTTCTCTTGTATATCTCTTTGACTCCCTGACTCAGTCAGTTAAGTGCCATTTTTGATACGCGCTTGGGCGATCATGTCTCGTTCGAGACTTGCCTGACTGAGCAGAAGACTTTCCCGCAGTAAATTGCCATTACTTTCAGTGGTAGTTTAAGTGCCAACCAAACGGTCTTATTATTTAACCATAGATGAAAGAAAGAGACGGATCCATACCTTTTCTAAGGGTATTTGCGCGTAAGTGAATGCCAAGGATATCAACTCGTATTCGAAATCAGCTCCCAGATTTCTCGTTACGAGCCGATATCTACTGCTCCACACCTATCAAAATACTAGAGGTTTTACAAGCTTTTTTTTTTCTATTTTTGAATAGTTTTGTTTCTTAAATGAAGGAACCCCGACATTGAATGTATATTCAACGTAACAATATTGTTATGCATGTTGATATCATTATTACTTGAATATATTGAAAACTGCAAATGAAATTAACAGAAGATCTAATAAATTCCGTTTTTTAATAGCTTGACAACCAGTAGACTGTTCGAAATTGCAAAATTATTACCCAGTAAAAGCAAATTCCCCGACCAAAAATATGAATAATTATTTTAAAAGTTTTAACTGAATTAGTGCAATAGAAATTTATGTGGTCAATAATGTCGCAACCTAAAAACAATATGGCAAAAAAGTGTTAGGCCACCTAAGTACGAGAAATTGGCAATTAGTCAGAAATTAATGACCGTTAGCCAAATTGGTTAAATAGTGGACACAAGCCCCAAAAGAGTGGCAGCAAAAGAGAGAAAAGACACACTCTTGGCCACGGTATCATCGAAGGCAGCGTCCGTTCACCACAGGAAACAGGTGAGGCTTCTTCCCGGTTTCGCTCAGTGACAACGTCACGTTCTGATCCGGTGTCAAGTCACGTGATGCGTTCGGGGCGGGAAGCCGTCAATGCCCGGTGCATGCCCAGTATGGGGGATCCGCTTGCCGGCGACACTTTCTCCGCGGACGTCGGATCCCGCTGGGAAGACGTCTACCGGTAACCGGCGCCTTTTTAAGAGATGCGGCCGAAAAATTGTGAGTAGGGTAATCAATAGGGACTCAGACCGGAAATTGTGTCGTGGGGTGAGAGGATTTTGATTTGAGTAGTGAAGAAATATGAAACGTTTGTATTGTGCTGTGCATGATATCTGACTGATGTCGTAGCCAGATAAGAAGCTACAGACATTTTTGTGACCCCCAACCCGTAGAAAACAACCTTGATTATGGCGTCGCTTGTTTACTTGTGCTAGTTTTTATTTACACATTATCGGTATCAAAGATTTTATAATTATTTCGAAACTACTAGAGTGATTTGGGATATTTTTCAACTAAAACATTGACTATAAAATAAACTTTTAATCGCTACGTGTAAATAGTTTCAGTTATTTTAGAAAGGCACGAAAAGTTTTAAATACAATCTCGACATTCTAATCTCTCTCTCTCTCTCTCTCTCTCTCTCTCTCTCTCTCTCTCTCTCTCCTATATATATAAATATGTGAAAAAAAATAACCAGCCCTAATGAGTGAGGACATAATAACCGTGTCCTCATGAAACTTCGAAGCTGGCATGAAACTGCTCAGTTAAAGTGACAAATTCCTTACATCATATATATATATATATATATATATATATATATATACAATTGGAGTAGATAGACTAAACTAATTGGAGTAGATAGACTAAACCAATTGGAGGAGATAGACTAAACCAATTGGAAGAGATAGACTAAACTATCGCCCGGTTCACACTTCACCCACGTCTATTTAACAGGTGCAGAGGATCACCCTTGTTCCCTGTTTAGGATGTGGTTTCCTGTTTTCTCTTTTCCAATCTTCTTACTCTTACGTAACCCCTGCGCATCAGTGGCGTTACCGCCTTGTTTGGGGTGATATGATTATATATATATATATATATATATATATATATATATATATATATATACTGTTAAATATAAGAGACAATGAATGTCTATTATGTTTAATCATGAGCCGTTCTAAACGTCGTATTTCGGCTTTAATTCCAATTGAAAATAAAGACAAAAATTATCCAACATTTAGATAATTCTTTATTAATTTGGTTTTATGCTTTCGGCTCACATGAGTCATCTTCAAAGAGGTTATTATGACAGTATATGTTTAGAAAATTATTTGCCGCCTCGATACACTATATATATATATATATATATATATATATATATATATATATATAAACATGCGGTGTAAATATAGAAGAATCCAAAGGAGTATCCTGTATATAAAGTGGTAAGAGAGCTCTTTATATATATGTACATAAATAAATATAGAGCAAATATATGTCAAAATTAAGACAGACGTGTTATCCCATGATAAGTGGAAGTATAGGCCTATTTCATATATATATATATATATATATATATGTAAATACAATTTTTAAAAGATAATCGTGTTAGGGTAGATGTTCTGTTTTTATAATTAAACAGTATATTTATTTAGATAAACTGGCCGGAATAATGTTGAAATCTTGTTAAGAAAATATGAGCACACCCGTAGGGTTCGTATCTTTTTTTTTTTCACCCTCTGGAAATTCGTCATTAGATTTGACTTGTCTTAAACGTTCAAACACGCAAGACTAACGTTCAAAACACAGCTCGAATAATGGTTCTAAACACACATTTTTACGATTTTTTCGATACATTAATATCTGCTCTGTTTTCATATCCGAATGTAATGTAGTTATACTACTGAAAATACTTTTATTATCTTGTGCTTCTCTTATCGCTATATATGTATATATCTAAACTTATTTATAAATGGAAGTTTGTCTCTGTGTGTGTATGTGTGTGTGTCTGTGTCTCTGTGTGTGTATCCGTTACCTATAGACTCTGAAACAACTGAACCGATCTTGAAAATTTACACAGTTGTACTATAAGCGTCTGCGAGTGTTCTTAGCTAGGTTTTGTGTTGAGTTACCACCGATAAATATCAAAAATCGATAATCGGGTTATAGAAGGAGTGGTCCGAATTTAATCATATTTCATACACTCATAGACAAAGACATAAGAAACGTTATTCAGAATTTCAAGGTTGCAGTTCTTACAATAGTGCAGAAAATTGATAATATATAAAAGGCAAGATGTTTGTGTGTGTGTCTGTTTATGTGCCTGTATGTCTGAATTTTTTTCAGCCATTTTATTTTAGTTTTTGTTTCGGGTTTGGCTCTAAGTAGGTATAATTGTAGTTCTTAGTCTCAGCAATGATACCATTTACTCAGAGGACTTATTTAGCCTTCAAAATTTAGTTTACGACGAAAAAAAACTTATTTGATATCGATACCAGGAAATCACAATTTGACTTACATCCATTCTTTTTCTTTCGGTCTACGGTTTCGCTTTAACTGGAAATAACTATTGCTTTTTAGCCTTTCGTGCCAACGTCCAAAGAGTCTGAGCTCCAGAGCCATGGATTAGTTTTAAAGTTTTCATTACACCCGAGCAACGCCGGGCTATACTGCTAGTATATATATATATATATATATATATATATATATATAAGAAATTAACAATATATTGCGACACAGAAATATCTGTTTCGAGATTTCTATCTCGTCTTCAGGCAATGTTTAGTGTTGGCTGTGAAAATGAGTTTCATTTAAACCATTAGAAATTCAAATCATTTGAAATTTCTGTGTCGCAATTTATAATTTATATCGCAATTTTTAATTTATAATTTATATAATTATATTACGCTTTACAAAATTTATTGCATTGAGCACTTTAAAAAAAAAACTAAATGCCAGAGAATTCAAAATGATGAAACGTTTGGTCCTCTTTACCTGGGTTTAAATTTGTACATGTTCTAAACTATAATTTATAATAAATATTCATATCTCTATATTATATATATATATCGAGCACTTTTTTAAATTAATGTTTTGGACGTTGTAAATTTTTCTTCGTTGTAAATTTTTCTTCGTTCCTTATTCACTCGGAGATATATATATATATATATATATATATATATATATTGATTCGAACCTGCGTCCCTAGTGGGAACCGTTAATTGATCTGACGTGTTATTCGTAATAAAAAGACAATTTATTGTACGGAATTTTACGAAATGGATTAACTACAAGATATTTTTAATTCATTTGTCACCGGACGACTCATATTTTCAAAACAAGATTTCACGATTATTCAGGCCGGTGTACACACACACACACACACACACACACACACACACACACACACACATATATATATATATATATATATATATATATATATATATATATATTCTTTACTTATAAAAGAAGAAAACAGAGGGTCTACTCAAATATGCAACAGTAATTTTTTTTTTAATCGTATCACCCCGAGCAAGGCGGTAACGCCACTGATGTGCAGGGGCTACGTAATAGTGAAAAGATCGGAAAAGAGAAAGCCGGAAACCATATCCTAAACAGGGAACAAGGTATGAGCCTCTTAACCTGTCCAATAGACGTGGATGGAGTGTGAACCAGGCGATAGATAGATCTATCTACTCGAATTGACAAAAAAACAAAGTGTGAAGATTGGAAAAGAGAAAACCGGAAACCATAGCCTAAACAGGGAACAAGGGATGAGCCTCTTAACCTGTTCAATAGACGTGGGTGGAGTGTGAACCGGGCGATAGATGGATCTATCTACTCCAATTGAAAAAAAAACAAAGTGTGAAGATTGGAAAAGAGAAAGCCGGAAACCATATCCTAAACAGGGAACAAGGGATGAGCCTCTTAACCTGTTCAATAGACGTAGGTGGAGTGTGAACCGGGCGATAGATAGATCTATCTACTCCAATTGAAAAAACATTCTCATAAGTATAACATTTCAAATTTCAGTATCATTTTTATTTTTATGTGTTGTTTGAAAGCATCGAGTTATTTATTTGTAAATGTTGTATATAGATACAGGTGAATCTGAAATTGCCAATGAAACATGAATAAAAAATAAAAGATTCAATCCCACATTCAGTTAAAATTTACATGGATTTGACAATAACGTTTTTTCGGCTTTCTCTGGGAAACATTCGTAATATACATCTATCTATCTATCTATCTATCTATCTATATATATATATATATATATATATATATATATATATATAATATATATATATATATAATTCCAGGTGAAGAGAACTCAAGGTTTTATTATTTTGAGTGCCCTGGCATTTTATTATGAACAGTGCTCAATATATTAAGTATTATAGAGCTTTATATAATTATATAGTTATGAATTAATTGTACATTGTGACACGGACATTTCTATGTCTGAGATAGATTCTCATCGTCAGATAGATTCTTATCACCAGGCATTGCATTGCCTGATAATGAGAATCTATCTCGAGACAGAAATTTCCGTGTCGCAATGTACAATTAATTCATAACTATAAGAGACAATGAATGTCTATTATGTTTAATCATGAGGCGTTCTAAACATCGTATTTTGGCTTGAATTTCAGTTGAAAACAAAAGACAACAGATGGATAATTTTTTATTAAGTTGGTTCTAAGCATTAACTGATCCTAACACCAAGACATTTTTAATGGAAGAAGGCTAATGTGAACCGAAAGCTTAGAACCAACTTAATAAAAAATATCCAAATGTTGGAGAATTTTTGTCTTTATTTTCAACTGAAATTAAAGCCAAAATACGATGTTTAGAACGGTTCACGATTAAACATAATAGACATTCATTGTCTCTTATATTTAACAGTATATGTTTAGAAAATCATTTGGTGCCTCGATACAATATATATACGGAGAGGTGGTGACAATTTTCAACATAACCAATAAGTCCTTCCCCACAAAAACCGGATGTTTTAACTATCCTGCCAGGTCTTTTTTCCACGCGCTTGTGTGTGTGTGTGTGTGTGTGTGTGTGTGTGTGTGTGTGTGTGTGTGTGTGTGCACGCGCGTGTCTGTTTGTGTGTTTGTGTGTGTATGTTTGAGTGGGAATATAGCTTGTTATCGCTTGGCTTTGTTCTTGATTAAATAAAGTAAAACGTATTTTTTTCATTTTTAGTAATTGTTTTCAATATTTAAAAGCATTAAACAGACTTGCAACAAAACAAGATTGAAGTGATTCTTAGTCCGCACACACACACACACACACACACACACACACACACACAAGGGGAGAATAAGAGAGATATACGCACGCCCACAGATATACTGATGAAATTGAGCTAATATTATTCGTCGTTGCCTCCCCAACCAACCTCTGACTGGAATAGATCAGAAAAATTTGAAATTTTTAGTTTCGTTTGATTTTCAACTGATCATTTTTATTTTATTTTGAACAGCCATTCTAACAAGCATTTTCTTTTTACTTCACCCTCTCATTAGTTTCGCCTTTCTCCACATCCCCACTCTGTTTTGTTTCTACCCATTTTCTCTCTACTTTCCACTCCCTTTAACCACGCTCCGCTCTTTCTTGACAGCGTCCATCTTGATTTGTTCTAAAGTATCCTCTTAAGCTCGTTTCATCATCGTCATCTAAAATCCGAAGAAGCAACACTGGTGTCTTTATTAGAAGTCACGCAAAACGTTAGCCGTGATTTGTGATTTGCCTGCACGGGCGATGAAATCTCAAACAACTGCAGCGATTTACTTATATTAATGAATGATCAAAGCCGGACAAGATCCATCTTGCATCGAAACCGCTTTCTTTCTCGTTTTACGACTGTCTCGAAGCTGCCAAAAACCAGCACTAACAACGACAAGAGTAATAAGGAGTCGACGCCTGCCAAAATCTGTCATGACAAACTAGAGGAATGTGCGTGTAGATTGTGCAGACTTGCATGGTTGCCGGACGCAACTCTCAAACATAAAAGTGGTTCTCTTCATAATAAAAACGCCGAGGATTATATATATATATATATATATGTGTGTGTGTGTGTGTGTGTGTGTGTGTGTGTGTGTGTGTGTGTGTGTGTGTGTGTGTGTGATAATAAACTGTTCGTAGTACGAAGTATCAGGGTGAGCTTTGGATGTAGTGACTAGATTGGGTTCGTAGGTATTAAGATCGGTCAGGCTCCAGATGGGGGTGTCTGCGTTGAATGAAGTGGAAGATATACGCATGAAGAAATAATGATTTGGAAACTTCTTAAGAGAGGCAATGGAGAAATACTCGCTTCTACCTATTTATTACAAAGGTGCTCTGATAAACGAGCAGGTAAAACCACGTACGATGATAGATAAGAATAACCTGAAATTGATTAAAAGTGTAGGAGAATGTGAGGAAGAGGAAGGAACGAGTTTAGTTAGGACAAAGTTTCATATTATCTAAAAAAAAATATCATTAAACGTGAACATTTAAATGTAGAGCCGTAGAGATATTTTCTTTACGAGGAAGTATTAACACGTTCGGTGTGCGCAGTGGATAACGACTTCGTACAAAAAATCAGGGAGCCATGTTCGAATTCCAGTTGAATTCCTTGCATTCACTTATGCACAAATACTCTTGGAAAAGGTATTAGTCCGTCTCTTCACTCCAGTTATGGGTTAAATAATAGGATAGATTATGTTCTATAGCCTTGTCTGGCAACCAGTCTACTGCAGAATGTAATGGCGACCTACTGTAGGATAATCATCTACCCAGTCAGTCATGTCTCTTTCGAGACATGATTGCCCGAGTGTGTATCACGTTTGACACTTAACTGTCTGAGTTATCAGGAAATTAAGATGTAGCATTTCTTGGAAATATAAGTAAAACTTCTACTGGGCATAAAGTGAGAGATCAGTTTTATATTGTTATGAAGTAATAAACTGACCCCCCCACTAATTATTACTTAATAACATAATACATCTCTTTCTCCCTCTTGCTATGAGTCAAATAACCGGACAGATTGGGTTCTATAGTCCTTGGGTGGCAACCAGTCTACCGCAGAAAGCAATGGCAACCTACTGCAGGATAATCTTCTATCCAGTCAGTCATGTCTGTCTCTTTCGAGACATGATCACCGAAAGCATGTATCACATATGGCACTAAACTGATTAAAACGTTAGTTGAATTTTGATTTTAATTCCTCGCTCTAAAATATTCTGTGGAATTACGGGAGAAACATTACACGAAAAAAAATTAAACGGAAAAAAATTAAACGAAAGAAATTAAATTGAATAAAGAATTGTTATAGAAAAAAAAGTATTTTTCCTTTATTTACGAGACTGAGCTGAAAATTTCACAGGCTGACTGGAAGGAGTGATGCTAGAGCTGTGAAACCTTGCATTCATTAATTCCAATTCTTCTTATTAATAACTTTGTTTTCAGGTTAACTGGTACCTGGCTGTTCAAAGATTCCAAAACTAATTATTAAAGACTTCTCCTGAAAGTGGACAAATATTGAAATCATGGTGTTATCAAGTACCAGCAGAGAAAGGGTTTAGTCCCATGCTGACATGGTTGCCACCTCAGGAGATGAGGCTTCAGTAAGGTGATGATTTTAGTTTTGGGATAAAAAAAAAAAAAAGCACTGCGTTTATTGGCTGTCTTAAAAAGGGCCACACCATCTATGGAGAGTGCTATGCTAAATTACTGGCTAGTTACGAAAGGCTATCAAAAACGCTCAGAAAAACTGACGAATGGTGTCTTATTTCGCCAGGACAAAACTCTAACATACCAGTTTTAATGGATGCTGTTCGTTTGTGGCTTTGAACAGGTTGATTCTACTGATTTAACTCTTATTTGTTCCCCAAAATAAAAATAAAAATACTTGGTTGGGAACAATTATCGCAATGTTTATGGCGTCATAATTACTGTTAATTAACTTCTTTGGCTAGTAGGATGGAGTCTTCCTTGAAAAGTCAGATATCAGTTTAACTGGAATGAAACTATGCACTTATTTATAAGAAGAGTTTAAATTAATGAATGCAAGACTTTACAGCTCTTTGACAGCATCCTTCATAGTCGGCTTATGAAATTTTTAGCCCATCCTCGAACCCACAAACATCGATGCGTCTGAGTTCAACAAAAGACAAAAATAGACAAATGTTCATAAAAATACTAGCATAATATATTATTCAAGTGTTTTATGAACTTTGGCAAATTCAACTTCTCATCGACTATTAAGAAAATTTAGAATATATAAAGATATTTATAAATGGAATTTTGTCTGTGTATGTGTGTCTGTGTGTATCCGTTACCAATAGACTCCGAAACGGTTGAACCGATTTTCTTGAAAATTTACACAGTTGTACTATAAGCGTCTGCAAGTGTTCTTAGCTAGGTTTCGTGTCGAGGTACACCCGATAAATATCGAAAATCGATAATCGAAAAAATCGTGTTATAGAAGGAGTGGTCCAATTTTAATCAAATTTGATACACTCATAGACAAAGCCATAAGAAACGATATTCAGACGTTTCAAGGTTGCAGTTCTTACATTAGTGCAGAAAATTGATAATATATATATATATAAGGCAAGATGTTTGTGTGTGTGTCTGTTTATCTGTATGTATGTCTGTATTTTTTTCAGCCGTTTTATTTTAGTTTTTGCTTCGGGTTTGGCTCTATGTAGGTATAATTGTAGTTCTTAGTCTCAGCTATGATACCATTTACTCAGAGGACTTATCTAGCCTTCAAAATTCAGTTTACGACGAAAAAAACTTATTTAATATCGATACCAGGAAATCAAAATTTGACTTACATCCATTCATTTTTCTTTCGATCTACGTTTTTGCTTTAACTGGAAACAACTATTGTTTTTTAGTCTTTCGTGCCAACGTCTAAAGAGTCTGTGCTCCAGGACTATGGATTAGTTTTAAAGCTTTCATTACACCCGAGCAACGCCGGGCTATCCTGCTAGTATAAAGATATTTGGTGAAAGATATTTAGAAGACGTTTATTTATTAGTTTAGATGAAACATGTAAAAAATTGAAATATATAAAAATTTGACGCGTAAATATCATACTAGCACGCTGATACATAAGGTTGTGTAGTTTTATGGCGTATCAACCTCGGCGGGTCATTTATTGCCAACTAAATTTTATTTATTTATTGCTGGTAATACCTTTTTCTTTCAACAATTTATTGTTGTTTTTATATAAGTTTTTGTGTATAGTAATACTTTTTTCTTTTCGAATATCAAGATTCATTGGGATGTGTTTTTAAGGTCAGGGTCCCCAAGTCCTACCCCCGTTATTTAATCCATTACTGGATGTAAGGGGCGGATTAATACCTTTCGCAAGTGTACCAGTGCTTAAGTGAATGCAGGGCATTCAACTGGAATTCGAACTCGGTTCACCGATTTCTCTTTCCGAGCCGATATCCACTGCACCACAACGCACATCCGTCACTAAACGCTTACAGCACCTGGCATTCTCAAGCGGTCACCCATCCAAGTACTGACCAGGCTCAACGTAGCTTAACTTCCGTGATCGAGCGAGAACCGTTGTATTCAATGCGATATGGCTGTAAGCCGATACATAAGTAATGGCAATGATACATAAGCTGATAAATGGCATTGATTCAAATCTGATAAATTCAACATAAACTCACTTGCTAAATGTCATTACTGATTACGAGTATATAAAGGTAATGATAAGTGGCGCCACCTTACTCTGACATCATGGAAATGCACAGAAGTATATAATAATAATACTGAAATTTTGGGGGTCATTTGATTTCATATATTCTCTGATGTCATGGATGTACAGGAAATGATTAATGAAATGCTTTACCGCCCACTGTTGGCAGCTCAGTAACCGTCCATGTGTCTTTAATCATTGTGGCAAGAAAAAATTGGTTAGGATGATTTGTGGTAAGAGACAAGAGACACTAGCTCAGATTATATCCTTATTCAATGTAGGATATATTCAGCAGTTTCCATTGGATATGAAAGCCGAAGATCCACCAGGATACCTCTGTAAACACTACGGCACCAAACAAAGTAACTTAGATTTGTAAAGTTGCTAATTCCTCTTCCTCGGTGTGTAATAGATCTACTTGTTTTAGAATTGGTGTGGTTGTCAAAATGGCAGCGTTTATAATGGTGTGGATTGTATTCGTATACCACGGTTTCTGTCCGCTGGTCATAATGAACGCTTTCATTGGTGGGTTTCATAACGCTTTACTCACATATAGAATGTGGACAACTGTCAGAATGGCTTATTTTCAGACGTTTCTCGATCACATTGAATATCGATACAATGTCGAATTTATGCACTTCACTGAGTGAGATGGATGAGAAAACTACATGATTTTAGATACCTACCCTCATATATATATATATATATATATATATATATATATATATATATATATATATATATATATACACATGAACACACGAAAAAAATCGCAAGATCGCCAAGACCTACCGCGGTTTCGCACAACGGCTCGTCAGTGTGTGTTTTTGCTCTGCGTGACTGCCTTTTTGTTA
>JBBBDQ010001083.1:2107500-2122500 GCA_037127315.1 Ascarosepion bandense | reverse complement strand
ATAGGGCTTTATTAATTTTTTTTTTTTTATAAGCGTTTCACCCCGAGCAAGGCATGTCACTGCCACTACTGCGCAGGGGGCTACGTAGAGTGGAGAAAGGATGAGTAAATATAGGAAATGTCAGAGGGTGGGTGATAGGCGGGTAAGGATACAGAGAATGAGGGTTGGGTAGATGAGAGTGTTCTGAGAATAGTTGGGAGTTAGTGTGATAGGAGGTGTCTATTGACCCTACATTTAAACACCTGGAGATTGTAACTGTCGGGAAAGCAGACTTGTGGAAGGGAGTTCCACAGGCGGGAAGCGCGAGAAAAGAAGCTGTTGGAGTAGAATTTACGGTTACATCTTATTTGTTTAACTGTAAAAGGGTGGGACCCAGTTGCTAATCTAGTATCTCGTGTAAATTCGTTCTTAGGTGGCACCAGTGATCTAAGCTCATCGGAGCAGAAGCCATGAAAGTACTTGTAGAAGAGGCACAGGGAAGCCACATCATGCCGGTGAGAGAGCGGCTGCAGCCGGTCTGCCAAGTCAGTATCAACCACGTTAGAGATCCTCCTTTGTATTTTGTCAAGAAGCTCAAGGAGAGCAGCAGGGGCACCCGACCAGATATGGCAGCAATATTCAATACACGGGCGGATGGTAGATTTGTATATGTGCAGAATAGATTCAGGTGAGAAAAATTTCCGGGCCCTGCACAGGGAGCCGACTTTCGTAGCAGCAGATTTGGCAATGGATTCAATATAGTCATTCCATTTGAGGTCCGCCGAGAGTGTAAAGCTAAGGAGGAGTAGTATTTTACTCTCTAGGAGGCTAGCCTATCCCATGCTAATGGGAGGTAGATGCGATTGTCTATGGTGGTTAGTTGATAACAGCTTTGTTTTAGAGGCATTGAAATTTACTAACCATTTCCTACCCCAGGCCACTACGGATTGGAGGTCCCTTTCAAGTACGGCAACGAGGTTAAAATATATTTGTGATCTTAGGTTGTTTTATTTTTAATTTACTTTTACAAAAATGTCTAATGAAAATGTCATGAGGCTAATTTTGACCTTAGGTGCCTGCTTGGACCCGAAAAATGAATATGCAACAGAAGTCAAAGAAAATAATAATAATAATATGGGATTACACCATCTACACAGACAGAAAAATTGAAGCAAAATAATTGGAGTAGATAGACTAAACTATCGCCCGGTTCACACTCCACCCACGTCTATTGAGCAGGTGTAGAGGCTCATCCCTTTTTCCCTGTTTAGGATGTGGTTCCCGGCTTTCTCTTTTCCTATCTTTTCACTCTTTTCTTTCATTTTTTTTTCTTCAATTGAAGTAGTTAGAACAAACTATCGCCCGGTTCACACTCCACCCACGTCTATTGAACAGGTGAAGAGGTTCATCCCTTGTTTCCTGTTTAGGATGTGGTTCCCGGCTTTCTCTTTTCCAATCTTTTCATTCTTATATAGCCCCCTGCGCTTCAGTGGCATTACCGCCTTGCTTGGGGTGATATGATTACGAAAAAAAAATCGTTAAGACGAAAATCCTCAGATGCAGCAAAGCAACAGTCTATCACGAGCTGAAGAAATTCACCAATTGAGACATTAAGAGCATGATGAAATTTCTGTCTGTCTGTCCGTCTGTCTTTCTCTCTCCCTGTCTCTCTCTGTTACTTTCCCGCTATAGATATACATATCTCTATATATAAAAGTCAAGATGTGTGTGTGTGTGTGTGTGTGTGTGTGTGTGTGTGTGTGTGTGTGTGTGTTCTTTGTCCAAAGCCACAACTTTTATCCGATTCTCACTAAACTTCAAGCAAATATTCTTTAGGCTTCTGGTCAGGTCATAGGATACTTATTTTTTCCGATTTCACCCCGATATCGGAAATCCATACCCCGATATCCGATCAGGACTTATCAAGAACAGAATTTCAGCCCTTTTATCGTAGTTCTTGCTGCAAAATTTGCTCTAACTTGGTAAAAGTATCATTTTTAGGCTCAAGCATTAGTAGATCTTCTCAGACGACCTATTTTCCCCGATATCGGAAATCGATACCTCCGATATTCGTTCAAAAACCGATATTCAGCCATCAATATGGCTCATTTTCTCCAATTTTACTCCCGATGGGTACAATAAGTTTTCACGGACTTGCTTAGGTTAGTTTATCCTTGGATGACTTATTTGACTCCGATATTGCAAATCGATATCACGATATCCTATCGGGTCTGGTCAAAATCATATTTTCAGCCCTTTTATTTTGCTTTTTGCTTCGGGTTTGGCTCTAAGTAGCTATAATTGTAGTTCTTAGTCTCAGCCATGATACTATTTACTCAGAGGACTTATTTAGCCTTCAAAATTCAGTTTACGACGGAAAACGTATTTGACATCGGTACCGGAAATCAAAATTTGATTAATATCCATTCATTTTTCTTTCAATCTACGGTTTCGCTTTGATTGGAAGCATCTATTGGTTTTTAGTCTTTCGTGCCAACGTCCAAAGAGTCTGAGCTCCAGGACCATGGATTAGTTTTAAAGGTTTTGTTACACCCGAGCAACGCCGGGATATACTGCTAGTATATATATATATATATATATATATATATATATATATATATATATATATAAACGCATAAATCCACAAATATGCATATTTTTGAATATCATACCCGTTTGATGGATCAATATGTCTGTTGTCTGATACAGAAATTATAGCCTAGTCAGTAAGTTAAAATTCATTGTTATTTGATTTTATATATCCTATCGATGGAGTTTGTTGAGGTTTAATGGATAACGACTCAGAATGAGAACTCGGAGAATAGAGTTCGAATTCTAGTTGAATACATTGTTTTCACTTACGTGAAAATACCCTTGGGAAAAGTATGAATCTTTTTCTTTTCCTTCCGGTTATGGATTAAATAACAGGACAGATTGGAACTAACGCAGAAAGGAAAAACCTACTGCGCGAAAATCTTCTGCCTAGTCATGAATCAAAAGAGATATGATTGTCCAAGCGTGTATCACGCATGGCACTTTAACTGAGTGACTGAATGTTTTTCTATGTGATTAATACTCATCAATTTGAGTAGATAGACTAAACTATCGCCCGGTTCACACTCCACCCATGTCTATTGAACAGGTGAAAAGGCTCATCCCTTGTTCTCTGTTTAGGATGTGGTTTCCGGCTTCCTCTTTTCCAATCTTTTCTCTCTTTTTTTATTTTTTTTTATTTTTTCAATTGGAGTAGATAGACTAAACTAAATTATCGCCCGGTTCACACTCCACCCACATCTATTGAACAGGTGAAGAGGCTCATTCCTTGTTCCCTTTTTAGGATGTGGTTTCCGGCTTTCTCTTTTCCAATCTTTTCACTCTTACACAGCCCCCTGCACATCAGTGGCGTTACCACCTTGCTCGGAGTGATATGATTAAAAAAAAGTATATTAACAAAGAAGATCCTTTTGAAATATTTATTTGGTGTGTAAAATAAAGACTCCTTTTCTTAGGTCCTGGGCATGACGATAAACTACATCCGGCAGCAAGGCCTTTGATTGGAAGATTGTAAGAAGCATAGAACCTCCCTCTTAATTGCTGTTGTTCCCAGGTGTACCCTGACTTGGAATGGTTGCACCTGTTAGGGTCTCCACTGTAGGCAAATAATTACTCCAGCAAATTGGAATGAAAACAATATGAAAATCTAAAAATACAGTTTACTAAAAAAAAGGGGGATAATATTTTACTAATAAAACGGGGTACTGAAGTATCACAACGTTTAAAATTTGCTTAGCCTCTTTCGACCAACACTTCTTCAGAACAAAAGTTAAGAATAGCCAGTTGTGATACTTCACTATTCCATTTCATTAGTAACGTATGATCCCTCTTTATTTGTTTTTAAATATATTATATCTTGGTATGCTAATGGAAACTTATTTAAAAAATATACTTTTATATTAATAATTCCAGCAATATATTTTGGGGAAGAAAATATTACCAACAGCATATTTTTGAAAAAGAAAATATTACCAGCAATACATTTTTTGAAGAAAATCGAAGGAAAAAATATTACCAGCAATTTTGTTTTGGAAAAAAATGTTACCAATAATAAATTTTTAAAAGTAAATAATATACCAGCAATACATGTGACTCGCGATAAAACCCTCTTTACAAAAAATCCCTCAATAAAACCTGATGCACAAACTGCTTTTTAAAAATACACAACCAGAAGACATCTTGAGTTTTGTAAAAAAAACAAAATCTTTTTCAGGAAAAAATTACAAAATCAACCTTCTCACTATAACCGAATGTTAAAAAATAAAAAACATTAAAATCCTCTTAAAAGCCACCTTTTTTGTCATTAAATAAATCACAGAGGTTGATGTTCCGTTAAACAAAACTCAAACTCTTTTTCTCATTGGATTCCAGATGTACTGTGCATTTTAGGAAGGTTAATTGCCCTTCTAAATGAAGTCACCGCCACCGTATGAGACATTTGTCGTGAAGGGGGTCTACTTAGTCCTCAAATTGAGGTACATGGTAACCCCTAACCTTGCCTTCCACATGAATGACATTCACGCCTGTGGAATTCCCTTCCTCATACTTGCTTTTCTGACAGCTACAATCTCCAGGAATTTAAATGTAAGGTCAATAGACATCTCCTATCACACTAACTCGCATCCATTCTCTCAAGCTCTTTTTTTATCTACTCTACCCCGATCCTCGGTATTCTCATCCGTATATTACCCTCCTCCTGATATCCCCTATAACCAACTCCTCTTTCTCCTCACTTTCCCCTATGTAACCCCCTGTGCAACAGTGGCAGTAGAATGCCTTGCTTGGGATGAGATTATTAAAACAAAATGTGACACTTGGAAGAACGTTTCCCAAACCATCACACTAGTTTTCTTATTGTGGATCCTGCCGCTGTCGCTTCTTCAGGATAATGATGCACATTTTATCGACCGTCCACCTAATTTGGAAGAAAGCAAGTCAAACCTGCCAACCTTCTTCCTTTGATAGAAGACGCAGTTTCGACTTCAAGTGGACATGCTTGCACAGAGAGCCATTAGCTAGAATAGATATGGATATACACAGTAAGCATCGATGTATTGTTTTTCCAATGATTAAAACTATTTAAAATTTGCGCTACGTTAGCTCTTTTATTAAATTGTATTGATGAAGGTCTGTTTATCTCTCGCATCAATAAGCCCCCCATCCGCTGATTTTTTTTTCGCTGTTTGATTGTTTTCCCTTCTTGAATCGTTGTTGAACAAATGAATTTGAGCACTCCACAAGTGGTACTGTTTCAGGAATGAGCTTATCTAGTATCTGGTCACAGTAATTTCGCATTTAGGAAAGTCACTCAATTTTTTTCTCTTAACTCATAACTACGACACAAATCATAATGAATTATTTAATGCTAGCTTAACCACTTGTTCAAAATGGAACGGACTCATTGGATTAGGAAACCATAGTTGTTATGGCACAGTAGCTGACACTCTTACCGCATGTCGCTAGTCATATGCTCTGGTTCATTAAAAGGAAATAATTGCAAGTGGTTTTCTCTATGAAGAATATTCTCTATTTAGATGTATGTTAATACAATTTTGAATTCATGAAGTAGATCTTCTTCTTCTTCTTCTTCTTCTTCTTCTATGTGCCCTGTCCCTTCAGGACGTAGGCGATCATGGATCTCCACGTCTCCCTATCCCTTGTGGCTCTTAGTATGTTTGCTCCTGTTGCTCCTGGCAACCCCCGTTCCGTCATCCACCTGATCAGGCCCTGCAAATATGTTATCCGCTGCCTTCCTCTGTCTCTCCTTCCTTCTATCTGACCAGTCAGTATCAGGTTCTCCAGACTTTCCTTCCTCATTGCATGTCCCAGGAACTTCAGTTGTCTCTTCCTGATGCTCAGCATCAATTTCCTTTTTGTTGCCATTCTTTCTAACACTTCGTCGTTGCTTGTATGCTCAGTCCACGATATCCGTAGCATCTTTCTGTAGAACCACATTTCGGCCGCTTCCAGTTTTGTCCTCATTTTCGATGATATTGTCCAGCATTCACAGCCGTACTGAAGAACTGACATCACGTAGCAGTCTAGCACTCTTTTCTTCGTTTCTATTGAGATCTTCCTGTGTGTTAAACTTTTTCATGGATTCTAATTCTAGCCAGTGACATTGCAAGTTACCACCGTTCAGCAGAAAAAAATACCTACATTAGACGATAACTTTTGTTTAGGAAGCCGTGTGGCAACATAAAATAGTTTTATTTTGAAGACGCAACTTGAGAATATACAAGGTTGGGTCTTGATCGTTTGGGGAGAAATTTTGTACCTGAAGTGACATTGGTGCGGAGAGGCAGGAGGTTGTTGTGATAGTGTCAGTCCGATGTAATATGTAGGTGACAGTTTCAGGCAGGACGCCAGTCAGAATATCAGCGGTAAAATGGATACTGTATAATGAGATGTCAAACGGCTAATAAGTGAAATATACTCGGTCGGAGTGTCTTCGAAAGGTAACTTTGGTCGGCGAAGCAGGCGTATGAACCGACAGCTCAGTGGAGAACTGGTGAGACATATAAACCTATATATATACATATATATACATATATATATATATATATATATATACATATATATATATATATATATATAGAGAGAGAGAGAGAAAGAGAGAGAGAGAGAGAGAGCGATAGAGACAAGTAAATAACTGTTTCTAAACACACTGATTAAAACCTCCGCCCGATTATCTTATGGGATTTCTAGATTTCTAGATTTTCAACAACGAATTGTCACGTACAAAAATGCCATATCTTTTGCATCGATGTAAAGTTCAAAGGTTATGATTAATTTTGGTGGCGACACTTTATTGGCTGGTTTAGCCAATAAATTCGGGTCGACCCTAGAAGATATGTAAGGATTCGTAATCGGAGGCCACAATTTAAACAACCTAAGGTACGCAGATGATACAGGGCTGATAGCAGACACAGAAAGGAAACTACAAGACCTCCTACAGAAGGTAGCAGAAGAAAGTAACAAGAAAGGACTAGAAATAAACTGCAAGAAAACCGAATGCATGGTCATCAGCAAAAAGAGCAGCCCAATATGCCAAATAAAGGTCGGGGATACCAGAATCAAGCAGGTACACAATTTCAAATACCTGGTAAGTGTTATAACAAGACGGAAAGTGCGACACAGAGATCCGAAGGCGAATTGGCATGGCGAAGGAAGCATTCCAGAAGTTGAGTAAAGTATTAAGAAACAGGATAATTTCCCTAGAAACTAGGAAGAGAGTACTGGATTGCTACGTGCTGTCCGTCCTTCAATATAGCAGTGAATGCTGGACAATACCATCAAAGATGAAGGAAAAATTTGAAGCGACTGAAATGTGGTTCTACAGAAGGATGCTGCGAATATCATGGTTCGAGTATGTGAGCAATGATGAGGTCTTGAAAATGATGGAAACAAAAGGGAAATTAATACTGAGCATCAGAAAGAGACAGCTAAAGTTCCTGGGACATGTAATGAGGAAGGAGGGCTTGGAGAACCTGATACTAACAGGCCAGATAGAGGGAAAAAGAGACAGGGGAAAGCAACGGATAACATATTTGAAGGAGCTAATCAGATGGACGACGGAACGAGAATTGCATGGTGTAACAGGTGAAGGCGTGCTCAGAGCCACCAGGGATAAGGAAACGTGGAAAGCCATGATCGCCTACGTCCTGAAAGGACTGGGCACATAGAAGAAGTATATGCATTGTTAAAGATGTCTGGAAATGTCTCGAAAGTGTTTCTCTGTTGATATTTCAGGGAATATTCAGTCCCTAATTGTTTAATTTTCATTGACGTTTCAAAATCTTATCAGTCCTTCTATTATTGAGGAATTTTCACATTTATCATTTTTATATTGGTCAGGGTAATGTGACACTTTTTGCAAGTAAACTAGTATACTTATCAGTGATAAGTAATAATGTTTGAATATAGAGCGTGGGCCAAAAATCGCTCATCAAAGAATTACATGATGGAATTGTGCATCAATGCAAATGGCGAGCATTTTGAGCATTTGTGATTTTACAAGCATGTACAACGTGTTTCTCAGTTCATTAGTTAAGCTTGGTTTTTAATAAAATAACGTTTATTATTATCAGAATTGTTTTAAATGCTTTGGTGCCCGACTTATGGCATATCCTATATATTTATTAACTTGAATGTCATTTTCTTAATTTTACGCTGCTTAATATCATGGATACTACAAAACTTCATAGTGAATGAGCAGTTACTTGTACCCGCGCTCACACACGCAGATACAGTGTTGGTTGTTTTGATTTGATCTACATGGCCTCCAATATCTGCAGGTTCCTCTTACTGTGTGTATGAGTAAGGATGCATATTACCTACATGTTGATGTTTTTCAGAGAAAAACTACAACCACTACAACTACAACCACGCTCTCCCGTCGACTCACATGTCATCTTTCTGATCAGAGTACTATTAAACAACATTTCTCTGAAATACATAAACATGTAGGTAATATCAGACATCAAATCAAAACAACCAACACTCAATAAAATCAACTTTAAAACAGGAAATAACATATTACATTGCATTTCGCGCTATCCCGCGGTGTGACGTCATAAAACCGCATCTCAAACTTAAGAACTGCGTTTATTATTTTTGGTAACTATTGCCGTTGCTAAGCGGAGTTTTATGTCAACACAAAATAAAATCGTCGGTGATGGTGGATTTTATAATATTTCAGTTTAAACTACCTCTCTGAAGATGGCTCATGTGAGCCGAAAGCTTAGAAGAAACCCAATAAATAATTATCTAAATGTTGGAGAATTTTTGTCTTTATTTTCAACTGAAATTAAAGCAAAAATACGACGTTTAGAACGGCTGATGATTAAACATAATAGACATTCATTGTCTCTTATATTTAATAGCATATGTTTAGAAAATTACTTGCTGCCTCGATATACTATATATATATAGGAAAACCTACTAAAACTTTGTAACTTTAAAAATTTATTTTTTTGACAATATTTATATATTTCTAATATATATATATATATATATTTGCTATTTCAGACCGGCCTCGGCCTTTCATCAGAAACAAATGATATTAAAATTTAAACTAGAAGCGTTCGTTGCGAGAAGCGTCTGTCGCGAGACGTTTACATCACGTGATGTAGAAAGCGATAGCGTTTTTTGAATATTTTTAAACGTAAACCTAACTGTAATAATACTTTAAAATGCTGTTTTAAAGAAAAAATTATTGAAATATTTATAAAGATTCAAAATACCTAAGTCCTTATTTAACCCTAGCCTATATGTATTTAATTTTAAAATCCAGTACTTTTCAAAGCGACGAACGCTTCTAGTTTAAATTTTAAAATCATTTGTTTCTGATAAAAGGCCGAGGCCGGTCTGAAATATAAAAAAAAAACATTTTTAAACTTATAACTTTTTATTAGTTTTTCCTATACATAAGACAGCATACATGGATCATCATTATGCTATATATATATAACTGTAAATCCATCTTTAAACACGTCTCGAAAAGCCCACCGAGTATAAACGCGGAGGGGAAAAAATGGAAACAATAAAAGAAACGAACTAAGCACTTGAACATTAGTCAAAGTACGAGTCGAAAGAAAAAAAACCCGAGACGAGGAACCCAACACGTAAAGCGCTCAATACAATACCAGAGCAAATAAATAAATAAATGAGTAAATAAACAAATATATATATATATATATATATATATATATATATATATATATGTGCTGGGACACCTTATATATATATATATATATATATATAAGCTGGGACACCTTATATATATATATATATATATATATATATATATATATATATGTAAGGTGTCCCAGCAAATGTGAATACACACTGCAATAATTTGCCAAGCGAAACATTAGAGAGAACTTTGAAGATGAAGAGTTTCATTTTCAGCAAAATGTAGAACGCCCACCCCAATATTACTATCACGATGTTAAATTCTTTCTTGATGGGATCTGTACAAGAAGGTAGATTTGTCGAAGAGATTTAGTAGAATACTCTCGGCATTCTCAAGACCTCTCACCACTAGACATTTCGTTTTTTTTATGGGGATACCTCAAAAACAAATTCTACGTTAAAAAAAAAAACCCTGTAACAATGGCTGAGGTGAGAGCAGAAACTGATCAAGAACTCACACAAATACAAAATAATTCTTTCGTGAATTCCATCGCTTCACGTTGTCATTAATGCCTGGACCAAAACAGATGTCAAAAAAGAGGTTAACAAAACAATAATATAAGGTCTGCAGCTTCTGTTTAATTTTAATTTTTGTATGCCGACGACACAACAATCTACTCCCGCATCGATCAGAAACCAGGTCTGGACGACAAAGTGAACCTCGCTGCCGCACTTGAAAGGGACCTCCAATCCGTAGTGACCTGGGGTAGGAAATGGTTGGTAAATTTCAATGCCTCCAAAACAAAGCTGTTATCAACTAACCACCATAGACTATCGCATCTACCTCCCATTAGCATGGGACAGGCTAGCCTCCCAGAGAGTAAAATACTACGCCTCCTTGGCCTCACACTCTCGGCGGACCTCAAATGGAATGACTATATTGAATCCATTGCCAAATCTGCTGCTATGAAAGTCGGCTCTCTGTGCAGGGCCCGGAAATTTTTCCCACCTGAAACTATTCTGCACATATACAAATCTACCATCCGCCCGTGTATTGAATATTGCTGCCACATCTGGTCGGGTGCCCCTGCTGCTCTCCTTGGGCTTCTTGACAAAATACAAAGGAGAATCTTTAACGTGGTTGATACTGACTTGGCAGACCGGCTGCAACCACTCTCACACCGGCGTGATGTGGCATCCCTGTGCCTCTTCTACAAGTACTTTCATGGCTTCTGCTCCGATGAGCTTAGATCACTGGTGCCGCCTAAGCACGAATTTACACGAGATACTAGATTAGCAACTAGGTCCCACCCTTTTACAGTTAAACAAATAAGATGTAACCGTAAATTCTACTCCAACAGCTTCTTTTCTCGCGCTTCCCGCCTGTGGAACTCCCTTCCACAAGTCTGCTTTCCCGACAGTTACAATCTCCAGGTGTTTAAATGTAGGGTCAATAGACACCTCCTATCACACTAACTCCCAACTATTCTCAGAACACTCTCATCTACCCAACCCTCATTCTCGGTATCCTCACCCGCCTATCACCCACCCTCTGTTATTTCCTATATTTAACCAGCCTTTCTCCACTCTACGTAGCCCCCTGCGCAGTAGTGGCAGTGACATGCCTTGCTCGGGGTGAAACGCTTATAAAAAAAAAAAAAATAATAATCCATATATATATATATATATATATATATATATATAAATCAAAATAATAACTAAATAGACTCTGTAAGTATGTAGGCTGTAAATTTATACTAAGATAAACCTTAAAAAAAAAAACCCACTAACAAACAGAACCTAATTCCGTTACAATCCGGTGCACTGAGGCGTCGGATAAATGGGGAGAAAAAAAGAAATCCGCGGAACAAGAACAAAACATTCAATACTCCGCAGTAAAGAAAAAAAAAAACCAAACGGAACCAACCACAAGAAAAAGTGCTCGATACAAAGTACAAAAGATATACAAAAGTAGAGCAAAGACACACAAAAAAATCTAAAGCGAGCCAAAACTTTGCCCTGACGATCCGTAGTGTGAAACCGCGGTGTATATATATATATATATATATATATACCGTTAAATATAACAGACAATGAATGTCTGTTATGTTTAATCATGAGCCGTTCTAAACATCGGATTTTGGCTTGAAATTCATGCGAAAATAAAGATCAGTGTTCAATTAAACACACATTTCTTAGGCAAACATAGCCATGTAAGTAATATTAGCCAGATTTTAATCAACAACACATTAATCCTCACTCATACACACAGTAAAAAGAACCCTTAGATATTGGAGGCCATCTAGATTAAATCAAAATAACTCACACTTAATAAAATCACATTCAAATCTGGTCATAACACATTGCATTTAAATATATGGTTCTGTTAACATTTGAGCTCTCATGAGGTGTGACGTCACTTAATGTAGATGGCCTCTAATATCTGAATGTTCTTTTTACTGTGTGTATGAGTGAGGAATATTGTATTATTGATTAAAATCTGTCTAATGTTACCTACATGGTTATGTTTTTCTTATAAATGTTGCTTAATTTTACTCTGATCAGAAAGGTGAAAGGTCAGTCTACGGGAGATAAAATCGTCGCTGATGGTGGATGTTTTTGTGTTAACGTCCTTGTAACCTCTCTGAAAATGACTCATGTGAGCCGAAAGCTTAGAACCAACTTAATAACAAATTATCCAAATGTTGGAGAATTTTTGTCTTTATTTTCACCTGAAATTAAAGCAAAAATACGATGTTTCGAACGGCTCATGATTAAATATAATAGACATTCATTTTCTCTTATATTTAACAGTATATATTTAGAAAATTATCTACTGCCTCGATACACTATATATATATATATATATCATCTTCCTTTTATTGATATTAAAAGTGTGTTCTATTTTAAGTTCTGTTCAAAAATGTTTTTGTAATACACAAAAAATGTAATGATTATTTAATTTACCCATCAAAGACGGGGCTCTACACGTAGAGATTTATATATATATATATATATATATTATAATCGTGTCGCCCCGAGCAAGGCATTTTACTGCCACTGTTGTGCAGGGAGTTACATAGAAGGAATGTTATGAGAAGGAGTGACAGGTTGCAGGGGGTGTCAGGAAGAGCGTAGGAGAAGGAAAAGAATACTGATGAGAGTGGAGTAGAACGGCTCACGAATAAAAATAATAGAGATCCATTGTCTCTTATATTTAAGAGTATATGTTTAGAAAATTATCTGCTGCCTCGATACACTATATATATATATATATATATATATATATATATATATACTATTGTTAGTGGTTAAAATGGTAATTTCAAGTGCTTATTGAAAAATCTCCGGTATGAGTTTGCCGTGACGCATAAGTTCTGTTATGCAGTAAAAGTCGCAGTTTATTTTTGAAAAAACTTCTTGGTCGATTCGCTAAAAATTCTTTCAGATCGAAAAATAAAAATGTTTCAGAAAATGTATCGATCAAAGCATTGGTTTGATTAGAAATTAAACTTTTTAATAAAAGCAAAGAATATGAGTGTATTCATTCAAATAATTCATAATTTACGCTCTCCACAAATCAGTCTTGTAAATTTAAATCGCAGTTATGTTTGTTATGTACTCAATTTTGATTTCTGCTAGTTTCATTTATTGAAAACTTGCATCATAGCACGGCAACTCAAAAATTTATTTATTTTGTTTTAATGAAATTAGTAATATAAAAACTATTAAGCTCTCAGTTCAGAAATTTTCGAAGAATATTTAAAAATGTAGACAATTAATTGTAGAGGAAAAAGTTATATTAATGCAACACGAATAACACACAGTTGATTTCCTGGATGAAATATTTAGCGAAAAAAGCTTTATTTTTTTTAAATTTTATTTTCTGAAGTATGAAATATTAAATCTGAAAAAAAAACCAGACTTAAATAATTAAATTATCCATTGCCACTTCTTTTTACATATTTTGTTTTTGTTTGAAAAAACACTTTTTAAAAAATATTTCTTTTGTTTCAAAATTACGGGAAAAATATTCACATTTTTTTGTTGACCAAATGAATTTTTAAAACGTCGGAATAAAGATTCAATATAAAGGCTCATTTTTTGTGTTTTTTTTTTTCTAAAATATTTTACTTGCGTTTGACACGTGTGATTTGATTTCTGTGACGTAATTTAGCAACTATCATAGATCTTAGATGATAAGGAGCAAATATAAAATTCGGCTCCATTGGCCAAAAAGTGCGAAAGGGAAAATTGCTGAACTTAAACTCAAAAAGTATGTGTCGACCTGGCTTCCCTGTAGATATGCGTCCCTAGAATATTTGAATGGCGTAGCTTAAAAAATGTATGCGTGCATAGGGAACAGTCACACACAGACTCACAGATAGCCTTTTATATATATCAATTCAAAAGTTATGTGTCGACCTGGCTTCCCTGTAGATATGTGTCCCTAGAAATTTTGAATAGCATAGCTTAAAAATGTATGCGTGTATAGGGAACAGTCACACACATTGACTCACAGATTACCTTTTATATATATAGATGATTTAATTGAAAAATTATCAAGCATTTTATATAATTTTTTTTCATCTATTTAAAAAAATATTAGTTAATTATACTTGAGCTAACCATAATAATGTTCTGCTTTTTCTCATCACAGAGATAACTGCATAATACTCGTTTTTCATTTATAATTTTGTTCTTCTATAAAAACTTTAGGATAGTATCTTGTATATCTCATTTAAAGCTCTGTTTGAAACCATGATATATTCAGTTGTCTTTTGTTTAGAAAACATAGCAAAATGACACTCGTAGCTACTCTACAATTATTCAGGCATTCATGCAACGAATTGGCGCGTCATTTTTGTATTTTCCCTTTCCTTTTTTGTAGTCTTTTCTTAAAACTATTTCCCCCTTTCTGCTCGTTGTTCTTGCTAATTCAGTTGCGTTCAAAGGCAACCTTACGTATACCTCGGTGTCAATCTAAACCTGTATGTCTTGCATGCCAGAATCGCAATCAACACGTTCACTTTCATTAGAGACAACGAGCGGAAATCCTTATTCTATTCCAAGAAAAAAAAAAAACGCTGGAAAAATCAGTGACCGTTCCCTCATTCGAAACGGTCCAGTCCGACCGTCTTGACCAATTCGTTAATCGGCACTGACATCGCTCAAACCAACACCACCTTGAGCAAACACCATCTCAAACACCAAATCGCTAAAGAACTTAGGAGAAAGAAGTGAGTCAAGTTTGCAATGAAGATTCAGGGTGAAAGGGAAGGTTAAGGACGTAAGGAAAGCTGATCTGCCAATGACCAGTGCGGATTCTTG
>JBBBDQ010001083.1:2060000-2100000 GCA_037127315.1 Ascarosepion bandense | reverse complement strand
TCTTCCGCTATCAACTTGACCACTACCACTAGATACTCGACCCCAGGTCACAGGATCCAAGAGAATCATGAACTACAATAGTCAAAGTAGTTGAGAAGTTATAGAAGGAGATGGGAGGAAAACCATGGCAGACCGTGATCAATAAATGTATTAGGTATCAGACTGCATGGTATTAACATCGTAGACATTGTACAACGGACAAGAAGAGAAAGAAACCAAGAAGAAAGTCTAAAGAAAAACTAGTGACGGGGAACGGTGTTGGTCCGTGCGTGGTCAATGAGTGTATTTGGATCTGGAGGGCTTAAGACATTTGCCGCGGTTGGTCAAATCAACGCCGTCGCCTTCGGCTAGATACCCACTTCCGCCAACACCTTTTATAGTATTTGGTCGAAGCGTTAGTACGACTCCACTTTATTGGTGAGATCACACTAGTCACGTTTATTAGTCTCCACAAATGCCGACCTTTGTGGCCTCCTCTGCTTCGTGCAATCTATGTTGACTTGCAAAAGACGCCACTTCCCATCCAACGTCTGTCTTTTCTTTTCAGAGTCTCTAACCTTTTCCTTCTTTTCTCCGCTCCGCCTCGGTTACTGTTTATCCCGGGGCTTTCTATTTCCTCCTATAACAAGTTTAGAACTATTACCTCATTTCATTAAAGTGCTGTGTCTGTTGTCAAAGTAAACAAGAAGAAAAGTACCCGTGTCTTGAAAGTTGGTCGGGTTTGCTGGTTGGCTGGTTCGTGTGACTGTCTATCAGTCAACATAAACTTGGCTGGAGCTTTGCTCACTGAATTTTTGGAAATAATGACAATTCCCAAGGGTCAAGATAAACATTAATTGCATTATTATTATTATTATTATTATTATTATTATTTGATAGGAAGCCTAGCGGTCGACATCGAAGTGAATGAAGTGGGTTTATTTTATTGATTTACTTTAGTACTAATTGCTATTGAACTAGAACTAGCAAAAAAGTCAGTTAAGTGCCATACGTGATACACGCTTTGGGCGATCATGTCTCTTTCGAGACATGATTGACTGGGCAGAAGATTATCCCACAGTAGGTTATCATTACTTTCCTATAGAACCCAATCTGTCCTGTTATTTAGCTCGTATTTAGAGGAAGAGATGTATTATATTATTAAGTAGTAATTAGGGGGATCGGTTTATTACTTCATAACAATATAAAATTGATCCCCCATTTATGCCCAGTAAAAGCTTTAATCGTGTTTTCAATTATTATATTCAGTCAGTCAGTTAAGTGCCATACGTGATATACGCTCGAAAGATACATGACTGACTGGGCAGAAGATTATCCCGTAGTAGGTTGCTATTACTTTCTGCGGTAGACTGGTTGCCAGCCAAGGCTATAGAACCCAATCTGTCCTGTTATTTGGCTCATAGCTAGAGGGGGAAGAGATGTATTATATTATTAAGTAGTAATTAGGGGGATCGGTTTATTACTTCATAACAATATAAAATTGATCCCCCATTTATGCCTAGTAAAAGCTTTAATCATGTTTTCAATTATTATATTCAGTCAGTCAATTAAGGGCCATACGTGATACACGCTCGGAAGATTCATGACTGACTGGGAAGATGATTATCCCGCAGTAGGTTGCTATTACTTTCTGCGGTACACTGGTTGCCAGCCAAGGCTATAGAACCCAATCTGTCCTGTTATTTAACCCATGACTAGAGGGAAGATACGGATTAATACCTTTCCTAAGGGTATTTGCGCTTAAGTGAATGCAAGGAGTTTGACTGGATTTCGAACTCGGCTCCCCGATTGCTCGTTCCGAGTCGATATCCACTGCACCAAAACGCACATCTCTAGCATCTTTATCGCCGTTTTCAGATGGTTATTTTCCAAACGCGTATTCTTTGTCTTTTTATTTATACTGTTAATTCTATATGTTTAAATAAATTTTTATGAACTGCGACGAAAATAAGGTTAAAAGAAACTAGTAAAAGTTAACAACAGCAATGCTTCGCCCAAGAAATTAGAAGATAACAACAAACCATAAATATTGCAATATAGTCGGAAAAATACAGAATACGGTTTTGTTTTCCAATACGTGATGCTCACCAGCAAAGTCTTCAGCGCTAAACTTTTAATGACTGTGTTATGGGATGTTTATAACCCACTGGAGGATTAGACTTTATTTGCAGTCGACATTATTTAACGGCTGTAGACTAATGATTCGAGAATTGTTATAAAATCATCAAAAATATTCTCTTGAAAGGTAAATTAAGTCAATGTCTTCAGTAATCAGTCAGTTAAGTGATACACGCTTGGGAGATCATGTCCAGAAAGATTGACTGGGCAGAGAATTTTCTCTCGGTAGGTTGCCATTACTAGACTGGTTGCCAATAAGGTTATAGAACACATTATTATTAGTTATTTAACCCATACCTTAAAAGAAGGGACAGATTAATGCTTTTCTCAAGGGTTTTTGTGCGTAAGTGAATGCAACGAATTCAGCTGGAATTTGAACTTGATATCCACTGCATAAGGTACGTCTCTCTGAGTAAGAATCTACGAAAAGAATATTTGAAACGTGTTTTTTTTTTCTGGATTATTGTCTATGAAATAATTTCATTTTCAGTTGTTTACCATTAAATTTTGAATAGTATACGTTTTAGAGAAACGTATTTAATATCACTAAGACTTAGTAGTAGACGTTAACCCATTAGTGCCCATGGTCCTTTGGTTAGAACCAGAAGGTTAATTTACCATATTTCAGCAATTCCTACAGTTTTTGCATCTATCTTTCCTTAGTAATAAAGAATGAAGTGTCTTTCAAATGTATCACCTACTGTCTGATGTATTTTGGCAACACTGATGTCTCAGTTCGGTTCAGTCAAGTGCCATACGTAAAACACGCTTGGGCAATCATGTCTGGAAAAAGACATGACTCACTGGACAGAAGATTATCCCGCAGTAGGTTACCATTGCTTTCTGCGGTAGACTGGTTGCCAACCAAGGCTATAGAACCCAATCTGTCCTGTTATTTAACCCATAACTGGAAGGAAGAGACGGATTAATACCTTTCCCAATGGTATTTGCGCGTAAGTAAATGCAATGAATTCAACTGGAATTTGAACTGGGCTCCCCGATTTCTCGTTCCGAGCCGATATCCACTGCACCACAACGTTTTCAGTCAGTCAGTCAGTTAAGTGTCATACGTAATACACGCTTGGGTGATCATGTCTCGAAAGGCACATGACTGACTGGGCAGAATATTATTCCGCAGCAGGTTGCCATTGCTTTCTGCGTTTGAGGTGGAGGATACACTCAGTTTCACCCATCGTTCAAGCAAAACATTTTTTGGTAAGTAGTACTTAAATCTAACTCGTTTTTGTATATAGCATACATGAATGCTCTAAATGTTCTATAAAACCAAGAAAATGTATGAAAGTAATTTTGCTCAAATAAACAATGCTCTATAACTTTTGTTCTAAAATAAGAAACAAAGTATTTTTTTCTTAGAATAATGCAGGGATGTGTGGTGGGACACGATCGCCTACGTCCTGAAGAGACACGGCCTATAGAAGAAGAAGACTTGTTTATGGGTGTCCTTTGGTTCCCTGAAAAAGAGCTCATAGCTGGGGAATTTTCCACCATATACATAGCTTTATCGTTAGACGATGACTAGCCTTTGTTTCAGGTAATGGTAGCTGTTTTTTCACGTGTTTTTATTTACAATCATTTTATGTCGTTAGTAGCTGTATAGCTCGGCGTTTCTCGGGTGTAACGAAAGCATTAAAACTAATCCATGGTCCTGGAGTACAGACTCAGCCTAAAGAATATTTGAAATAATAAAATAATTGCGACAATTTACCAATCCCACATAATATATATATATATATATATATATATATATATATATATATATATAATCCATGGTCCTGAAGCTCAGACTCTTTGGACCTTGGCACGAAAGACTAAAATGCAATTGTTGCTTCCAGATAAAGCGAAACCGTAGACTGAAAGAAAAATGAATGGATGTAAGTCAAATTTTGATTTCCTGGTATCGATATCAAATAGTTTTTTTTCGTCGTAAACTGAATTTTGAAGGCTAAATAAGTCCTCTGAGTAAATGGTATCATGGCTGAGACTAAGAACTACAATTATACCTACGTAGAGCCAAACCTGGACCAAAAACTAAAATAAAAGGGCTGAAAAAATACAGACATTCAGGCAGATAAACAGACACACACATACAGATCTTGCCTTGTATATATATATATATATATATATATATATATATATATATATATATATATATTATCGATTTTCTGCGATATTGTAAGAACTGCAACCTTGAAACTTCTGAATATCGTTTCTTATGTCTTTGTCTATGAGTGTTTCGATTTACGATATTTATCGGGGGTACCTCGACACAAAACCTAGCTAAGAACACTCGCAGACGCTTATAGTAAAACTGTGTAAATTTTCAAGAAAATCGGTTCAGCCGTTTCGGAGTCTATAGGTAACGGACACACACACACAGGGACACACACATACACACACACACAGACAAAGTGCCATTTATAAATAAGTTTAGATGAAGTATTTATTTTCAATATGTGTTATAATTTATTTTACAAAAAGTAATCAAGACTAAACATATCCGTAACGTTAAATCTTAAATGGCACACGAAAATGAACTCCTTGAATTTTGTTTTTTGTTTTTTTTGTTTATGATGTAAATTCTTTTCCTCACTGGATTTGAAAATTTTGAGTGAGCCTGATATCTTCCATGACATATAAGGTTTTAGATGCACTACAATTGATAGCCTCAACTTTTCTAATGGACCATGGCTCATCTGTTTACAAAATACACTAAACAAAACAATTCGAAAACCATTTTGACACCTTCGACTACTCACAGTACCGTTTCCATAAAATTACGGACAGGCAACGATTTCAGCAGATTTACAAAGATAGAAAGGGGCTAAGACAAGGATGTGTCTTTTCACCGGATTTGTTCAACTTGTACAGTGAGAATATTTTAAGGACCATAAATGCTACGCCATAATTCATTATTGGAGACCACAGTTTGAACAATATAAGGTATGCAGATGACACGGTGCTGATTGCAACCACTGAAAGAAAACTACAAGACCTCCTACAGAAGGCAGCTGTGGAGAGTGACAAAAAAGGACTGCAAATAAACTGTAGGAAAACTAAATGCATTGCCATCGTCAATAGGAGCAACCCAAGGTGTCAAATACAGGTGGGGAATACTAGGATCAAGCAAGTACAAAAATTTAAATACCTAGGAAGTGTTCTAACAGAAGACGGAAAGTGCGACACAGAGATCCGAAGGCGAATTGGCATGGCGAATGACGCATTCCAGAAGCTGAGTAACGTACTAAGACACAGGAAAATTTCACTGGAAACAAAGAAGAGAGTGCTAGATTGCTATGTGATGTCAGTTCTTTAATACGGCAGTGAATGCTGGACAATATCATCGAAGATGAAGGAAAAACTTGAAGCAACTGAAATGTGATTCTACAGAAGGATGCTGCGAATATCATGGATCGAGCATGCGTGCAATGTTGAGGTTTTGGAAATGATGGAAACGAAAAGGAAATTAATACTGAGCATCAGTAAGAGACAGCTAAAGTTCTTCGGTCATGCAATGAGGAAGGAGGGCTTGGAGAATCTGATACTAACAGGCTAGATAGAGGAAAAAAGAGACAGAGGAAAGCAGCAGATAACGTATTTGAAGGGCCTGATCAGGTGGATGACGGAACGAGGGTTGCGTGGTGTAACAGGAGAAAGAGTGCTAAGAGTCACCAGGGATAGGGAGACGTGGAAAGCCATGATCGCCTACGTCCTGAAAGGATAGGGCACATAGAAGATGTGAGTTTTGCTTTACCTTTCTTAAAAATATGACAATCTATAACACCGCAGAAAATATGACGCAGAAATTTGTTTTAGAATTGGGAACGACCATTTCCAAAAGATGAATAAAGTATTTAGACATTAAATTTTCGTAAGAAACAAAGAGTGCTCAACAGTTATGTAATATTAACCCTTCTTCAGAGTGAGCACTAAACAATTTCTTCATAAATAAAAAGGAAACTTGAAGCAATAGAGATGTTTCGAAGCATGATGAGAATAGCATGGGTGGAGTATATGAGTAACGTAGAAATTTTAAGGATAAGAACAAAAATGGTATTGGTACTTTAATCATAGCCACTGATGTGCAGGGGGCTACATAAGAGTGAGAAGATTAGAAAAGAGAAAACCGGAAACCGCATCCTAAACAGGAAACAAGGGATGAGCCTCTTCACCTGTTCAATAGATGTTGGTGGAGTGTGAACCGGGCGATAGTTTAGTCTATCTACTCCAACTGATGTGCAGGGGGCTACATAAGAGTGAGAAGATTAGAAAAGAGAAAGCCGGAAACCGCATCCTAAACAGGAAACAAGGGATGAGCCTCTTCACCTGTTCAATAGATGTGGGTGGAGTGTGAACCGGGCGATAGTTTAGTCTATCTACTCCAAATGATGTGCAGGGGGCTACATAAGAGTGAGAAGATTAGAAAAGAGAAAACCGGAAACCGCATCCTAAACAGGGAACAAGGGATGAGCCTCTTCACCTGTTCAATAGACGTGGGTGGAGTGTCAACCAGGCGATAGTTTATATTGGGAGGGTTTGGAAAATTTGAAATTTACAAATCAAAAACATCGAGTAACAAATCTGAGATTGAGAAAATGGAGAACAGAAATTTTACTGGGGAGAATAGAGGCTGAAATGTTGCTTAAAACTAGAAAGTAAAAGTTTGGAAGATCCCTGGTCACTCACGCCCTGAAAGAAAAATATGCTAAAATATTAGCATATTTTTTCTATATTAGAATTAATAAACATCAATTTGAAAAAACAAAAAAAAGACAAAAAAAGCATACCAACTAATCAAACGTCTTTCACGATTCAGTCAAAAGATAACTTTTGAATAATGTTAATTAAACCTAAATTCTATTAATGCTATCTAACGATAAAAGAAATTTTCACATTTTTTTATATTTGGATATCTAAACAAAAAGGCCTCTTGACTTTTATCGATCATTGAATTTCTCATCAATTTACTTTAAAAGACTCATATTATCGCTTCACATTTTGATCGTCTGCTAACCAACAAATAAGTTTAACAGAATAATTACAGCACTTCAGAAAACAAAATCGAGACGATGATTAATATTGTCGGAACATGATTTTAAAAAATGCAGGCAAAGATTTTAGCAGATGTTTGAATTTTTCTCTTTTTTTTTTTTTTTTACTATATTTCATCTAAAAAATGGGCAGCCACTTAAAGCAGTGAGTTACAGCCAAAACGGTGACAATGTATGAGGTATAATATGAGTGGAAGACGTGGAAGAAAGTGGAAATTGTGAGGAGGAGGTGGGTAGATAGCGACTGACACTTGGAATGGTTAAGTGTATCATGTTCAAAGAAGCGTACAGGCGGATGTATGTTCCATAAATTGACATTTCTTGATAAAAAAAATCTATCCAAATGGAACTTATTTCTGATATTTGGAGCCTGGTAAAAATAAAGCTGATTTAACTCCGTAGAAGTAATATGGTGGGTGCTAGGTCTCAAAAGGTCCAAACTAGTGGAACTAAAAAATAGAACTAATCTGAACATAGAATTAACGACAAGTGTGCATAGGGAAGAGTTTAGAAAATGGAAAATAAGACTGCGTACAAAATGTTTAACCTGTCTTTTCTGGAAGTTATGAGTTATCTCCCTCTAATCCTGTAAGTCACTTGTTCACCACTGCTGTAGGCTGGTATTGAACTCACGCTTCTTTGGGTCAAGTCACAGGAGCCAACCAACGTCTATATCCACTGGGCTATGTCCTTAAGGATCATATACCCCAGTGATTGTAATAAAGGGTTCGGTTCGATATTCATAGCACCTGAAGAAGGCCGGAGCGTACAACGGCCGAAAAGTCATAGAAATGGTAACAAAGATGAGGACAATAATCTGAATAATGTAAATACTGTAAGGAGGTAGAAGATAGCAACTGAGGTTGCACTTAAACCTTTGGAGATTAGAGCTATCAGGAAAGCAAAGATGTGGAAGGGAGTTCCACAGTCCAGAAATGTAAGGAAAGTGGCGGTTACATTTGCCTATTTTGACGATAACCAAGTTGGCAATCTAGTTGCATGGGTAAATTCATGGGTGGGGGGGGGGCGTAGCACCATGGAATGAAGCTCGTCAGTGCAGAAGCTGTGTAAATAATTTTGGAAAAGACAGAGAGAAGCCACATTCCGTCGGTGAGAAAGTGACTGAAGGCGACCAGCCAAATGGGGACCTTGTACATCCTCCTTTTAATTTTGCCGAGAACGCCGAGATGAAACACCCCATTAGATATGGCAACAATATTCAATTCACGGACGAATAGCAGATAGCAGTAATACTCCCTTTTCGAAGAAAGAGTTAGATTTTATTTTATTTTATTTTTTAATCGTTTCACCCCATGCAAGGCGGTAACGCCACTGATGCGCAGGGGGCTACATAAGAGAAAAATATTAGATAGGAGGAGAGCAAAGAGAAAGGCGAACCAGTTACAGGGATTATCAGAGAAGGGAGCAAGAGAAGGATGGGAATACAGGTGCGATGACAGTTGCAAAGGTGGAGAGAAAGGAAAGGATATACAGGTTGATGTAGAAAGAACTAGAGTCAAGTGGTTAAGAGATGGGTATTGACATTGCATTTAAATTCCTGGAGGTTGTAGTCGTCAGGAAATCAAGAATGTGGAAGTTCTACAGGCGGGAAGTGCGAGAAAAGAAGCTGCAGGAGTAGAATTGTCGGCTGTATTTAGTTGATCTCACCGTGGATGGGTGGGACCCAGTTGCCAGCCTGATTGCATGTGTAAATTCATGTAGCAGTGGTACCAGTGACTTAAGTTCGTCGAAGCAGAAGCCATGAAGATATTTATAGAACAGACACAGAGAAGACGCATCACGTCGGTGAGAAAGTCGCTAGAGTCGAGCAGCTAAGTCGGTACCTATCACGTTACAGATTCACATTTGAGGCCTGTCAAGAACAACGACTAGCACCTCTAATATGAATTCTTTTACTTTTCTTCTTTTCTTCTTTCTTTCTCGTTCTTTTCTTCTTTCTTTCTCGTTCTTTTCTTCTTTCTTTCGCGTCTTTTCCTTCCTTTTACCGCACCTTTTTTCTTTTTTCTTCATGTTTTTTTCTTTAATTTCTTTTTCCTTTCTCTCATGAAATCCTTTTCATTCTTTTCTTGTCTTTCATTTAATCTCTTCCGCCCTTCAAATCACAATTTGATTCAATCGTTTCGCTTTATTTACTAATCTTTGTATACATGTGAAACCGGGGGTTTTCATTGTTTATTGTATACTTTCGTATAGTTATCTTTCAAAATTTCATTTTCATTGAATGAACTCAGATTAACGTCATTTCACTCAGCGTGTCTGATTGAAAATCCACGACGGTGTCTCGCCCCGTTCTTTCCAGGACTTGGTTTATTCCTAAAACAGAGTGTCTTGCTGTGCAATATTGGCCTTAACGCGATTATGATGCCTTATCTCTTGTCCGATGCGCTAAGCCTCCTGAGTACGTTCACTTTCGGATTGGGCTATAGGCGAGAATTCTTGGTCAAGCGCGGCTATTCGGTGAAATATTTGCTGTCTATGAATCTAAAGTGTCTTTAACTGCTGAGAGAAAAATTTGAATAAAACCTGAAGAAACTACAGCTCTCGGGTGATTTCTTTCATTCTTTCTCGGTATAAGTGGGTTATAAAGCTACACTTGGTTTTCTAAGATTATTTTCTAGTCTATGTTTATGGCAAATGAAGCCCATAGTGATGACAGCAACGATAAAAGAAAACTTTCGCAACATTGTACAATGTATGACATAAAATTATATTTTTCTATAACCTTTAAGAAAAGAAAATTATATAGAATAACAGAAAGAAGAAAACGAAAAATGAACTCAAATCAAATTGGTTATATATATATATATAGTACGGTGCAAAATTATTAGGGCAAGAACGATTTTATCTTTTATGAAGCGTATTGACAGCAAATGAACAATTTAATTAAAGTAATTTTATTTGATTTACTCAACAAATTCTTTAACAAGAAAAAATACTTTTTACAAAATAAATTTAATATTTAGTATAATAGCCTTTTGCTTTGATCACAGCCTTCATTCTGTCAGGCATTGACATCACAAGCTTCTTCAATGTATCTAAAGGTATCTCCTGCCAAGCAGCTTGTATTTGTTCCCAAAGTGTGTCTTGCAAAGTAACATTAGATTTATCAATTCAAGAGGGGGGAATAAGAAAAAAAGTCAGTCATATCCAAGGATAATAGAATAATGAGTAGTTTCAAAATAACTTGTTTAATAGAAAATAGGAAAAATTAAATATTCTTTTTAATACATTTATTTTACACCTTGTTTTAAATAATTAATATTTATTAGCAATTTACTTGGCTTTTCACCCTTTATTTGAATTTCGGTGAGGTTTTTAGGAAAATGACCCCCGAGGGTGTTTTAAACGTTTTTGATGCCTCATAAAAAATAAAATAGTTTTTGTCCTAATACTTTTGCACAGTGCTGTATATATATATATATATATATATATGTGATGTGTGTGTGTGTGTGTGTGTGTGTGTGTGTGTGTGTGTGTGTGTGTGTAGCTGTCCAGTTCGTAAATGGTAAGGATAATCCAACAAGATTAACTTAATATAAAATATTAAATGTTATTTCTATATGGAGAGCTCAATGAATGTTATCCAGAGCAATATGATATTTATAAAGGAAAACTCAACATGTCTTTTAAATTGGTTATAAATTATAATTCATTTCAATGAGCTTAATTAGCTCATTTCATCAGATCATACTATATTTGTTTCATTTGGTACAAACATTTTTTGCCGGAATAAGAATTTCCTTCGACTGAAGAGAAAAATAAGAAACAAGGAAACAGAAAAAAAAAGTCAAGACAGAGACATTGGCTTCAGCCCAGTTGGGGGTATTCAGACCAGTCGCGAAGATGTTGACCACCAAGTCATTAACCGCCTACTTCTAATTCCATGGATGCATATGTATGTGTAACCCCACAAATTAGCAAACCCATGTACACTAATTTATATCCACATACACATATGCGCACACATCCACATATGTACATACAAATGTGACTGTGTTGATACTTACACATACCTATAGACTTACATTTATTCATGCCCACATACGAGTCTTGCGTTCCTATACTCACATATATATTTTGTAAAGATGGAATCTCCACGAGTATAAATAGTGTTATATATATGTAAGTATGCTAACAATTCTGACACATACTTACAAATTACGAATATATTTTCATACTTACACACATCCTCACGTTCATACGTATATCTACTCATAGATGCTTCTGCACCCATATATGCGTCTGTATGCACATACAAATGGGTTCTTCATACATACATACATTCATCTATTTATATCCACAGACAATTACTGTGTTCACACACTTGCAAATTGATGAGTAGCGGATCTACGCTCACATGTACACACACACATATATATATATATATATATATATATATATATATATATATATAAACAACTTTTTATTTAGGGAATACAGTCCTGAACTGATGCCATCTATTTTGGAAACACCTTTAAAACTAATCCATGGTCCTGGAGCTCAGACTCTTTGGACGTTGGCACGAAAGACTAAAAAGCAATAGTCGTTTCTAGTTAAAGCGAAACCGTACACCGAAAGAAAAATGAATGGATGTAAGTCAAATTTTGATTCCTGGTATAAATGTCAAATAAGTTTTCCGTCGAAAACTGAATTGCGAAAGCTAAATAAGTTTTCTGAGTAAATGGTATCATGGCTGAGACTAAGAACTACAATTGTACCTACTTAGAACAAAACCCGAAGCAAAAACCAAAATAAAAGGCTGATACCTGATTTTGATCCGACCCGATAAGATATCGTTGTATCGATTTCCAGTATCGAAGTCAAATAAGTCATTCAAGGATAAACTAACCTAAGTAAGTCCATGAAACTTATCATACTCATCGGGAGTAAAATTGGAGAAAATAATCCCGATTGATTGTTGAATATCGGTTTTTGATCTGATTCGATAGAATATCGGGAGTATCGACTTCCGATATCGGGGAAAATAAGTCATCTGAGATCTACTAATGTTTGAGACTAAAAATTATAATTTTACCAAGTTAGAGTAAATTCGGCAGCAAGAACCACGATAAAAAGGCTAAAATCCTGATCTTGATCAGATCCCAATCGGATATCGGGATATTGATTTCCGATATCGGGGGGAAATCGGGAAAATAAGTAGCCCATGACCTGACCGGAAGCCTAAAGAATATTTGTGTGAATTTTGGTGAGAATCTGATAAAATTGTGTATTTGTATAAAGGACACACACACACACACATACACACACACAAATATCTTGCCTTTTATATATATAGATGGAATGCGTTTTACTTCTTGATATGTCTTCATGTATGTAATAAATACGTGTGTGCGTCTGTGTATATATGAGTGTATGTCTGTGCAAACTAGCAAACTTCGATGCTATGTCAAATAATGCGTCAAATATACAAGGGTACAATTATTTACCACTTTGAGGGAAACCGTTACGATTTCAGTCCCTGAATAGCAAGTGAAGCAAATAAAAAAAGGAAAAAATAAAACCTAAATAGTAAAAATCTGAAAATGGTTTTCCGAGATAAACATAATCCTCATGACATATTGAATTCGCCAAATTATTGTCATCTTGATTGCTATGGTCATAACATATCGGTCGTTATTCCCTAGCGTCTATTTGAAATATCTGACTAATTTAGTAAAGCTTTCGAAACGTTGCACCATATATTCAATCGACGATAGTAATTTGCTCTCTTTCTATATTGAGGGAGATAACTTCTATTAATTTATTTCGGCTTTGTCATGACGTTCTACCTCATAAAGTACATATAGGCAAAACTGCTTGAATTTTTTTTTTTAATCGTATCACTCCGAGCAAGGCGGTAACGCCACTGATGTGCAGGGGGCTCCGTAAGAGTGAAAAGATTAGAAAAGAGAAAGCCGGAAACCACATCCTAAACAGGGAACAAGGGATGAGCCTCTTAACCTGTTCAATAGACGTGGGTGGAGTGTGAACCGGGCGATAGATAGATCTATCTACTCCAATTGAAAACAAAAAGACAAAAAAACAAAAAACAAAGTGAGAAGATTAGAAAAGAGAAAGCTGGAAACCACATCCTAAACAGGGAACAAAGGATGAGCCTCTTAACCTGTTCAATAGACGTGGGTGGAGTGTGAACCGGGCGATAGATAGATCTATCTACTCCAATTGAAAACAAAAAAACAAAAAAACAAAAAACAAAGTGAGAAGATTAGAAAAGAGAAAGCCGGAAACCACAACCTAAACAGGGAACAAGGGATGAGCCTCTTAACCTGTTCAATAAACGTGGGTGGAGTGTGAAAGAATTGACATCACGTCTGGCAGAAAAATTTTCAACAATTCTTCGTCCTTTTCTAGGTGCCCTGTCCTTTCAGGACGTGGCGATCATGGCTTTCCACGTCTCCCTATCCCTGGTGACTCTTAGCACGTTTTCTCCAGCTACACCATCCAAACACTGCTCTGCCATCTACTAGCTCAAGACCATAAATCTAGAATATAAATGTATAGAAACTAGCATGGCCACAAAGTGAGGGATCAGTTCATATAAATATAGAAATGATACCCCATTTTATACCCACATTATAATTTCTTATAAACAGTTTACATATACATTCTTCTTCTATGTGCCCTGTCCCTTCAGGACGTAGGCGATCATGACTTTCCGCATCTCCCTATCCCTGGTGGCTCTTAGCACTCCTTCTCCTCTTACACCACGCAACCCCGTTCTGTCATCCACCTGCTCAGGTCCTTAAAATATGTTATTTGCTGCTTTCCTCTGTCTATTTTTCCCTCTATCTGGCCTGTTAGTATAAGGTTCTCAAAGCCCTCCTTTCTCATTGCATGACTCAGGAACTTCAGCTGTCTCTTTCTGATGCTCAGTATTAATTTCATTTTCGTTTCCATCATTTCCAAAATCTCATCATTGCTCGCATGCTCGATCCATGATATTCGCAGCATCCTTCTGTAGAACCACATTTCAGTTGCTTCAAGTTTTTCCTTCATCTTCGATGGCATTGTTCAGCATTCACTGCGAATTGTCCCCTAGGATAGTCGGCTTGTTTAATCAGGTAATTATTACTATAAAAGCTGTTAACGTTATTACTTGTTACTGTAAAAGCTGTTACCCATTATTACTTGTTACTGTAAAAGCTGTTACCCATTATTACTTGTTACTATAAAAGCTGTTACCCATTATTACTTGTTACTATAAAAGCTGTTACCCATTATTACTTGTTACTATAAAAGCTGTTACCCATTATTACTTGTTACTATAAAAGCTGTTACCCATTATTACTTGTTACTGTAAAAGCTGTTACCCATTATTACTTGTTACTGTAAAATCTGTTACCCATTATTACTTGTTACTATAAAAGCTGTTACCCATTATTACTTGTTACTATAAAAGCTGTTACCCATTATTACTTGTTACTGTAAAAGCTGTTACCCATTATTAATTGTTACTATGAAAGCTGTTACCCATTATTACTTGTTACTATAAAAGCTGTTACCCATTATTACTTGTTACTGTAAAAGCTGTTACCCATTATTACTTGTTACTATAAAAGCTGTTACCCATTATTACTTGTTACTGTAAAAGCTGTTACCCATTATTACTTGTTACTATGAAAGCTGTTACCCATTATTACTTGTTACTATGAAAGCTGTTACCCATTATTACTTGTTACTATAAAAGCTGTTACCCATTATTACTTGTTACTGTAAAAGCTGTTACCCATTATTACTTGTTACTATAAAAGCTGTTACCCATTATTACTTGTTACTGTAAAAGCTGTTACCCATTATTACTTGTTACTATGAAAGCTGTTACCCATTATTACTTGTTACTATAAAAGCTGTTACCCATTATTACTTGTTACTGTAAAAGCTGTTACCCATTATTACTTGTTACTATAAAAGCTGTTACCCATTATTACTTGTTACTGTAAAAGCTGTTACCCATTATTATTCTTGTTACTATGAAATCTGTTACCCATTATTACTTGTTACTATAAAAGCTGTTACCCATTATTACTTGTTACTATAAAAGCTGTTACCCATTATTACTTGTTACTGTAAAAGCTGTTACCCATTATTACTTGTTACTATGAAAGCTGTTACCCATTATTACTTGTTACTATAAAAGCTGTTACCCATTATTACTTGTTACTGTAAAAGCTGTTACCCATTATTACTTGTTACTATAAAAGCTGTTACCCATTATTACTTGTTACTATAAAAGCTGTTACCCATTATTACTTGTTACTATAAAAGCTGTTACCCATTATTACTTGTTACTATAAAAGCTGTTACCCATTACTACTTGTTACTATGAAAGCTGTGACCCATTATTACTTGTTACTATAAAAGCTGTTACCCATTATTACTTGTTACTGTAAAAGCTGTTACCCATTATTACTTGTTACTATAAAAGCTGTTACCCATTATTACTTGTTACTGTAAAAGCTGTTACCCATTATTACTTGTTACTATGAAAGCTGTTACCCATTATTACTTGTTACTATAAAAGCTGTTACCCATTATTACTTGTTACTGTAAAAGCTGTTACCCATTATTACTTGTTACTATAAAAGCTGTTACCCATTATTACTTGTTACTGTAAAAGCTGTTACCCATTATTACTTGTTACTATGAAATCTGTTACCCATTATTACTTGTTACTATAAAAGCTGTTACCCATTATTACTTGTTACTATAAAAGCTGTTACCCATTATTACTTCTTACTGTAAAAGCTATTTACCATTATTACTTGTTACTATGAAAGCTGTACCCATTATTACTTGTTACTATAAAAGCTGTTGTGTACTTGTTACTATAAGCTGTTACCGTATTACTTGTTACTGTAAAAGCTGTACCATTATTACTTGTTACTATAGCTGTTACCCATTATTACTTGTTACTGCAGCTGTTGCCATTATTACTTGTTACTATAAAAGCTGTTACCCCATTATTGCTTGTTACTGTAAAAGCTGTTACCCATTATTACTTGTTACTATAAAAGCTGTTGCCGTGCTACTTGTTACTGTAAAAGCTATTGCCATTATTACTTGTTACTATGAAAACTGTTACCCATTATTACTTGTTACTGTAAAAGCTGTTACCGGTATTACTTGTTACTATAAAGCTGTTACCAGTATTACTTGTTACTGTAAAAGCTGTTACCGGTATTACTTATTTTCATAAAGGCTGTTACCCATTATTACTTGTTACTGTAAAAGCTGTTGCCATTATTACTTGTTACTGTAAAAGCTGTTACCCATTATTACTTGTTACTGTAAAAGCTGTTACCCATTATTACTTGTTACTATAAAAGCTGTTACCCATTATTACTTGTTACTATAAAAGCTGTTGCCATTATTACTTGTTACTGTAAAAGCTGTTACCGTTGTACTTGTTACTGTAAAAGCTGTTACCCATTATTACTTGTTACTATAAAAGCTGTTACCCATTATTACTTGTTACTATAAAAGCTGTTACCATTATTACTTGTTACTATAAAAGCTGTTACCATTATTACTTGTTACTGTAAAAGCTGTTACCAGTAATACTTGTTACTATAAAAGCTGTTACCCATTATTACTTGTTACTATAGCTGTTACCATTATTACTTGTTACTGTAAAAGCTGTTACCGTATTACTTGTTACTATAAAAGCTGTTACCCATTATTACTTGTTACTGTAAGCTGTTGCCATTATTACTTGTTACTATGAAAGCTGTTACCCATTATTACTTGTTACTGTAAAAGCTGTTACCCATTATTACTTGTTACTATAAAAGCTGTACCCATTGTACTTGTTACTGTAAAAGCTGTTACCGGTATTACTTGTTACTATAAAAGCTGTTACCCATTATTACTTGTTACTATAAAAGCTGTTACCCATTATTACTTGTTACTATAGTAGTACCCCATTATTACTTGTTACTGTAAAAGCTGTTACCATTATTACTTGTTACTATAAAGCTATTTACCCATTATTACTTGTTATATAAGCTGTTACCCATTATTACTTGTTACTATAAAAGCTGTTACCCATTATTATTGACACTGTAGCTGTTACCATTATTACTTGTTACTATAAGCTATTTTATTATTACTTGTTACTGTAAGCTTCAATACCCATTATTACTTGTTACTATAAAAGCTATTTTATTATTACTTGTTACTAAAGCTGTTACCACATTATTACTTGTTACTATAAGTAACACCCATTATTACTTGTTACTATAAAAGCTGTTACCCATTATTACTTGTTACTATAAAGCTGTTACCCATTATTACTTGTTACTATAGCTGTTACTCATTATTACTTGTTACTATAAAAGCTGTTACCCATTATTACTTGTTACTATAAACGCTGTTACCCATTATTACTCGTTACTGTAAAAGCTGTTACCCATTATTACTTGTTACTATAAAATCTGTTACCCATTATTACTTGTTACTGTAAAAGCTGTTACCCATTATTACTTATAACTATAGAAGTTATTAATTACTCTAAAAACTAATTTATTATTACTTATTGTATCACTTATAACTTAATTCTATACAACTATTACTTATTATTACTTATTTCTATAGAAACTATTATTACTAAAAAACTATTATATATGATATTACTTATTACGATATGAACTATTACATATTTGGTATGACTAGCAGTAATTATACGTACTTATTGCCAGACCCGAAGCAAAAACTAAAATAAAAGGGCTGAAAAAAAAACCCAGACACACAGGCAGATAAACAGACATACACACAAACATCTTGCCTTTTATATATATATATATATATATATATATATATATATATATATATATATATATATATTATCGATTTTCTGCACTATTGTAAGAACTGCAACCATGAAACTTCTGAATATCGTTTCTTACGTTTTTGTCTATGAGTGTATGAAATTTGATTAAAATCGGACCACTCCTTCTATAAGCCGATTTTTTCGATTATCGATTTTCGATATTTATCGGAGGTACCTCGATACAAAACCTAGCTAAGAACACTCGCAGACGCTTATAGTAAAACTGTGCAAATTTTCAAGAAAATCGGTTCAGCCGTTTCGGAGTCTATAGGTAACGGAAACACACGCACTCATACAGACACACACACACATACACACACGCACACAAAGTTCCATTTAAAAGTAAGTTTAGATTATTATAGAAATTATTACTTTTATTCATTATTACTAAAAGGCCATTACTTACCATTAATTATTATTACTGCAAAAACTATTACTTACTATTACTCGTTACTATAAAAACCATTACTTATTATTACTTATGATATTATTTATTATTATTACTACAGAAAATTTACTTATTATTACTTATTTGTACAAAAGCTATTACAATAAAAACTATTATTACTACAAAACTATGAAGAAAAAGAGCTCGATTAAATCAATGCAAAATAAAAAATAAATGATTTCTAAAGAACACTGAAAGACAAATAGAAGTAAGAAAATACCAATTTATTTATGGACATGACTAGTTGGCATTGCAGAATCCAAGAAAGAAGTGGAATAAAAAAAAACGACATAAAAATGGATATTTTAATGGTTGAGGGATATTTTAATGGTTGAGTGATATTTTAATGGTTGAGGGATATTTTAATGGCTGAGGGATATTTTAATGGTTGAGTGATATTTTAATGGTTGAGGGATATTTTAATGGTTAAAATTGTGTAAAAATAGTTTCTAACCCTTCCATTAAAAATTGTTATTTTTCTTTACTTTTTCTTTCGTTCGCTTCCTCCCTTATTTTCTAACGTGCATTTTCACTTCATTTCTTGCGTATATTTAGAATTACGTATTAAGATTAGGATTATCTTATTTACATTATTCGGACAATTGTCCGCATATTTGTTGCCATTTGTACGCTCCGGCCTTCTTCGGGTGCTAGGAATTTCGAACCGAAACTTTTAATACAATCAGTGGGGTATATTTACAGTATGTACATTATTCGGACTATTGTCCACATCTTTGCTGTCATTTGTACGACGTTTAGGCCGTTGTACGCTCCGGCCTTCTTAAGGTTCTAGGAATTTCGAAACGAATTCTTTATTGCAATCAATGGTGTATATTTACAGTATTTACATTATTCAGACTATTGTCCACATCTTTATTTTCATTTGTACGAGGTTTCGGACGTTGTACGCACCGGCCTTCTTCAGGTGCTAGGAATTTTTAACCGAATCCTTTATTACAATCAATAGGGTATATTTACAGTATTTACATTATTCGGGCTATTGTCCTCATCTTTGTTGTCATTTGTACGAGGTTTCGGCCGTTGTAAGCACCGGCCTTCTTCAGGTGCTAGTAATTTCGAACCGAACCCTTTATTAAAATCAATCGGTTATCTGAAAAAGGCCAGAGAATGCAACGGCCGAAATGTCGTACAAATGTCAACAAAGATGAGGACAATAATCTGAATAATGTAAATAGTGTAAATATTACCTTATCTCGGAAATATAGACAAACTAGCAGTATAGCCCGGCGTTGCTCAGGTGTAAGAAAAACTTTAAAACTAATCCGTGGTCCTGGAGTCTGATTTTTTGGAAGTTGGCACGAAAAACTAAAAAGCAATAGTTGTTTCCAGTTGAAGCAAAACCGTAGACTGAAAGAAAAATGAATGGATGTAAATCAAATTTTGGTTTTCTGGCATCAATATCAAATTTTCTGCATTATTGTAAGAACTTAAAACTTCTGAATATCATGTCTTATGTCTTTGTCTATGCGTGTATCAAATTTGATTAAAATCGGACCTCTCCTTCTATAACCAGATTTTTTCGATTTTCGATTTTCGATATTTATCGGGGGTACCTCGACACAAAACCTAACTAAGAACACTCGCAGACGCCTATAGTAAAACTGTGTAAATATTCAAGAAAATTGGTTCAGCCGTTTCGGAGTCTATAGATAACGGACACACACACACACACAGACACACACACACAAAGTTCCATCTATAAATAAGTTTAGATTTAATAATACGTATTAATATTAATATTTGCTTCGCATTTTTCAATTTTACTTATTTTGAAGGACTTAATTCTTTCTCGATTCTTCTTTAAACATTTAGCTTCATTTCTTCTTTTTTTTTTTAATCATTTCACCCCAAGCAAGGCGATAACGCCACTGATGCGCAGGGGGCTACGTAAGGGTAAAAAGAATGGAAAAGAGAAATCCGGAAACCACATAATAGGGAACAAGGGATGAGCCTCTTCACCTGTTCAATAGATGTGGGTGGAGTGTGAACCGAGCGATAGTTTAGTTTATCTACTCCAATTGAAAAAAATAAAGAAAAGAGTGAAAAGATTGGAAAAGAGAAAACCGGAAACCGCATCCTAAACAGGAAACAAGGGATGAGCCTCTTCACCTGTTCAATAGATGTGGTTGGAGTATGAACCGGGCGATAGTTTAGTCTATCTACTCCAATTGAAAAAAATAAAGAAAAGAGTGAAAATATTGGTAAAGAGAAAACCTGGAACCGCATCCTAAACAGGAAACAAGGAATGAGCCTCTTCATCTTCCTGTTATTGTTTTACGTTCTTTTTCGAATATCTTTAGAACTTCATTCCATTTTCATTGTTTTTAATAATTCTTCCTATTTTCAGTTCCTCCATTCTTTATTCTGTCTGATATTTTCCACCCCACTTTTTTTTTTCATGCATGCATACGTCGACAGAGATTGGGATAGAATTCGCACAAAACTTATTTCCTTGTCTACTTTTACTTTCTACTAATTTATTTTCGTCGTCTATTCCCTCCTACATCCAACGTCCTCTTTGCGACGTCCCCGTCCCAGTTCCGTCTCATTATTCTGTACCCATCTCATGAAATTAAGAACAGACTCCGAAGCAAGAATTGGCTGCTTCTCAAATATTTCGCCGGCCGACATTACAACGTATAAAGCCAGGCTGCCAAACCATTCTACCCAAGACAAGAGAGTTTAGCTCGATACGGAAGCGTCAACCTTTATTGCCTTGAATGGGCGAATTTTATAATTAAAACCGAATGACAACTATAAAATTAAATCAAATTTGACTGGACGGACGGATGAGCTACCTTACGATCTATCAATCTACTTATTTCCCAACTTATCTGATTACGTATTGTACTATATATTTCTCGTTCTAAATTTTCTCTTTTAATGTTTCCATATCGTGTCTTTGAAGTCTCATATGTTTTTTTTTTTAACCTACTTGCCTATTTGTTTTTTGTTTTTCTAATACAGATTTTGGTGTTGAATTAGCAAGGAGCAAATGTAGAATTTTATTTTCCTTGCCTGTTTAATCGTCCTTCCGAGAAATATTTACGTCTCTTTAATCTCCCTAACCGTGTGACAGATTCAACTTACTTGACCCTTAAGTATGGAAAGCATTGATTTTCATTAACATAAACATCTTCTAAAAAGTCATATATCGTCAAATGGTAATAATTTATTGATTATATCATTATTGTTATTCAGCGTGTATTGAAACTTGCGAAAAGTTTAAAATATTTTTATACAATCTGAATATTAGAAGCACTGGATAATTTATTTTATTTATATTATTTACAGTTGGACTTATCACAACGTTTCAGCCATTTTGTACTTCCAGCCTTCTTCAGGAATCTGTCGATCCCGGTAGTCATAAGAGAATTTCAAACTAAACCCTTTATTAGTAGGTAGATTTTTTTGTTTGTTTGTCTATATCTAAATATATATCGTCTTTTTATAACTGCCCACCTATTGCAATCCCTGATTCTACTGAGTTAAATTTTGATTCACAATTTCAGTGAATAGATTTTGATTCACAAATTCAGTGGCATAGAGCCACTGAATTCACGGACCCAACGCCTTAATCATATAGGCTTTTATATCGTGGAATGATATTGAATCAGAAACTTGGAGTTTTAAATCTAATTTTCTTATCACCTTGCTGTCACAGCTGCTCTCTTTCCATAACGCTTGAGTGATTCGCCCGCTGCTTCCCCTCTGTCGCAGCTGCTACTACTGAAGCCTTTTGTTGTCAAGCTTGGTTCAACTTTTAGTACTGCTCCGCACTTCATTTTTTTTTCTAGCCCAGAGATTGAAATTATAATTTCTTTGCCACAAAATTCACTTCAAAATTTTATGAAGATTAACTATAGCGACAGATATCTTAAGAAGGCCGGAGGGTACAGCGGCTGAAGCATTGTGACAAAAAATATAATTAAAATAGTCCGACTCTAAATAATGTTGGTTGGTTGTTTTTATGGCATATCAACACCTCGGCGGGTCATTTATTACCAACAGATTTTTTTTTATTGCTGTAATACCTTTTACTTTCAACAATTTATTGTTGTTTTTATATAAGTTTTGTGTCTAGTAATACTTTTTTCTTTTTGAGTATCGTGATTCATTGGGATTTGTTTTTAAGGGCAGGGTCCCCAAGTACTACCCTGTTATTTAACCCATAACTGGATAGAGGGGACGGATTAATACCTTTCTCAGGGGTACCAATGCTTAAGTGAATGCAGGGTATTCAACTGGAATTCGAACTCGGCTCACCGATTTCTCTTTCCGAGCCGTTATCCACCGCACCACAACGCACATCCGTCACTAAACGCTTACAGCACCTGGTATTTCCAAGCGGTCACCCATCTAAGTACTGACAAAGTTCAACGTTGCTTAACTTCGGTGATCGAGCGAGACCCGGTGTATTCAACCTGATATGACCGTAATTACTAACACCTTAGCATCCAAATTCATATTTTCTTTTTTTTATTTTAACCAAAAATATATATTGTCCAAATTTTAACTGTTAGGGTTTTAAAATCAAATATATGAAAATTGCAGGAGAGCTACTGGTGATTATTTTTCTAATCGCTGGTAAAAAAATTCTCCAATACAAGCTTATATTTGTTTCATATAGTCAAAAGTTCATATTTTCACGAATCTTCTGTACAATAAAGACTGAAGCTGATGATGGTTCGCCTGAAATAGGCCCATACCCCCCTTTTTTTCTTTTTTTTTTTAGCCATATCACCTTGAATCGAGGCGGTAACACCATTGATGTGCAGGGGGCTACGTAAGCGTGAAAAGATTGGAAAAGAGAAAGCCGGAAACCACATCCTAGACAGGGGACAAGGGATGATCTTCTTCACCTGTTCAATAGACGTGGGTGGAGTGTGAACCGGGGGATAGTTTAGTCTAGCTACTCCAATTGAAAAAAAAAATAAATAAAAGAAAAGAGTGAAAAGATTGGAAAAGGGAAAGCCGGAAACCACATCCTAGACAGGGAACAAGGGATGAGCCTCTTAACTTGTTCAATAGACGTGGGTGGAATTTGAACCGGGCGATAAGATAGCTGAAGAGAATGACTACAAACAAACTGTAAAGAAAACCGAATGCATGGTTATCAGCAAAAAGAGCAGCCAATTGTGAAAATTAAAGAATTTCTAAAAATTTCTAAAATTTTTATTTTTAAGGGAGCGATCTTTATTTTTATTTCCGTTTTCTCGGTGTCTTTATTTGTAAATTTCATTCGTGTAAAACCTTCTGTACAATAAAGACGGGAGCTGAAGATGGTTCGCCTGAAATAGACCCATACTTCCACTTAACCATGGAATAACGTGTCTGTTTTAATTTTTACATATATTTGCTCTATATGTATTTATATACATATATATTTTGAGCTCTCCTAGAGAGTTATCCTAACACTTTATGTACAGGATAATCCTTTGGATTCTTCTATATCTACACCGCATATTTATATATATATATATACTAGCAGTATAGCCCGGCGTTGCTCGGGTGTAATGAAAGCTTTAAAACTAATCCATGGTCCTGGAGCTCAGATTCTTTGGACGTTGGCACGAAAGACTAAAAAGCAACAGTTGTTTCCAGTTAAAGCGAAACCGTAGACTGAAAAAAAAAAAAAAATGAATGGATGTAAGTCAAATTTTGATTTCCTCATTCGATATCAAATAAGTTTTTTCGTCCTAAACTGAATTTTGAAGGCTAAATAAGTCCTCTGAGTAAATGGTATCATGGCTGAGACTAAGAACTACAATTATACATGCTTAGAGCCAAACCCGAAGCAAAAACTAAAATAAAACGGCTGAAAAACTGATTTTGATCAGACCCGGTATCTTGCCTTTTATATATATATATTATCGATTTTCTGCATTATTGTAAGAACTGCAACCTTGAAACTTCTGGATATCGTTTCTTATGTATTTGCCTATGGGTGTATCAAATTTGATTAAAATTGGATCACTCCTTCCATAACCCGATTTTTTCGATTATCGATTTTCGATATTTATCGGGAGTACCTCGACACAAAACCTAGCTAAGAACACTTGCAGATGCTCATAGTACAACTGTGTAAATTTTCAAGGAAATCGGTTCAGCCGTTTCAGAGTCTATAGGTAACGGATACACACATAGACACACACACACAGAGACAAAGTTCCATTTATAAATAAGTTTAGATATTTATATATATAGGTTTGATGCAACGAATTTTTTATTTTAACTGAGCAGGTTCATGACGACTTCAAAGTTCTGTGAGGGCACCGTCATGATATCTTTACTCGTCGAGACGGTTTTTTTTTGCTGCAACTGATTTGAACTTATGGTTGTAGATTTGAAGACTAATAACGGAAACATTACTAATTTGAAAAAAATAAAAGACTGTATTAGTCACTTCACAATTCCGGTCATCTATTGGTGTTTTAGAGGCACCACATATATTGCAAACTGAATCAGCATCGACGTATAGGGCAAGATAATTTGTCGGAGTCTATCCCTTTTCAATCTGATTTTGAAATAAGAGTTTTCATTCTCAACGTAGCTTAGTTTCAGCAATAATACTTCAAAGGAGAGGAAACTCGCAGATTTAGATTGATATAACCTGTTCATGCCTTTTTATATTAACTTGAATATGTCATCTAGTTAAAAGATCAATCTGTTCACAGTCAGTTCATATTCATCTTTTCCGTGTGTAGATATGCGTGCTTACATTCACATATCTCATCACCGACGAAATCAAAGATTGGCTAGTGAGCGTGGATAGTCAATTGAGAATTATTGTTTTATTTACCTACCCCACTACCCATCTTCTGTCCAATCTGCTCGGTGTCCTTTTTGATTACATGCGACTCCATGTACTTATGTTCTTCATAATAAGATAAAAATGAACGGTATGATCAGTCGCTTTGCTGCATGTCTTAAACCCCACTCACAAACTTGACAGCCGCTTCCTCTCACTGGCCTTGGCAAGATACACTGCCATGGAAATCCTCCCTGAAAACGCGATTGCACATTTTAGATAATAGACTCAATGATGGCAGAATGAGTTCAGAACACACGCAGGACAAGACACACGCAGGACAAGACACACGCACGACAAGACGCACGCAGTAGTATCTTTAGTGTTGCTTCGTGTTGAAGGATAAACTTCTTTCATTACCCGATATGCGAAAAACGTCTTTTTACTGCAAGAAACATCCACAGAATCGCCCTCACTGTCATTTTAGTGCAAATATCAAATGAACTGCATGCAAGACTTCTTCTATGTGTCCTATCCTTATAGGACGTAGGCGATCATGGTTCTCCACGTCTCCCTATCCCTTGTGGCTCTTAGTATGTTTGCTCCTGTTACTCCTGACAACCCCCGTTCCGTCATCCACCTGATCAGACTCTGCAAATATGTTATCCGCTGCCTTCCTCTGTCTCTCTTTCCCTCTATCTGGCCAGTCAGTATCAGGTTCTCCAGCCTTTCCTTCCTCACTGCGTGTCCCAGGAACTTTAGTTGTCTCTTCCTGATGCTCAGTATTAATTTCCTTTTCATTGCCATTCTTTCCAACACCTCATCGTTGCTTGCATGCTCAGTCCACAATATCCGCAGCATCCTTCTGTAGAACCACATTTCCGCTGCTTCCAGTTTTGTCCTCATTTTCGATGATATCGTCCAGCATTCACTGCCGTATTGAAGAACTGACATCACATAGCAATCCAGCACTCTTGTCTTTGTTTCTAGTGAAATTTTCCTGTGTGTTAGTACTTTACTCAGCTTCTGGAACGCGTCCTTTGCCATGCCAATTCGCCTTTGGATCTCCGTGTCGCACTTTCCATCTCCTGTTAGAACACTTCCTAGTTATCTAAATTTTTGTACTTGCTTGATTCTGGTATTCCCCAAGACAGGTGTCCTAAAACAATGCCTGTTTTTTTTGTTGTTTTTTTATGAATATTTGTATAAAATGTGGAGAAATTTTACTAAAGACAATTTAAAACCGTTTTCGTTTTTTTATTAACCACATGAAAACAACTCAGAAGCCAGATCAATAAGTCTGTAGCTTAAAACAGTTTTTAGCTATCTAAAATTTTACTGTAAATATATTCAATCCATGTAAAAAAAACAAAACATGATTGACTCTACAGAAAATTTTCCCGCAGTAGGTTGCCATTATTTCTGCAGTAGACTGGTTGTCAATTAAGGCTACAGAACCCAATCTATCCTGCAATTTAAACCAAAGAGAGAAAAGACGGATTAATTTACATTAATAAGGAGCAATTAATGGGGGATCAGTTTATTTATTTATAACAATAGAAAACTGATACACCACTTCATGCCCAGTAGAAATTTTATTCAAGAACCATATATTATTGTATGCATTCTTTGATATATCTAAGTCAATACAGAGTTAAATTTTCGTGGATGATAATGGAGAGACAACCATATAATTAAAAAGATTATACGTTAAAACTGAAATAATATTATCACATGCATTTCAAATGTTGCCTTCTCTTTTCCACATATATATATATATATATATATATATATATATATATATATATAACCAATAAATTGTAAACGCAAATTCTGGTCAAATTCTCACTAACTTACATCCTCTCTCTCATGCTTTTTTCTTCGTCCACCCCACTCTCATTAGTATTGTCTTCCTTCTCCTACGCTCTTCCTGACACCCCCTGCAACCTCTCACTCCTTTTCATAATATTCCTTTCATGTAACTCCCTGCACAACAGTGGCAGTAAAATGCCTTGCTCAGGGCGACACGATTATAATATATATATATATATATATGTGTGTGTGTGTGTGTGTGTGTGTGTGTGTGTGTTTATGTAAAAAAATTCCAAAATCTATACGTGTAGAGCCCCGTCTTTCATGCGTAAATTAAATAATTTTTACATTTGTTGTGTATTACAAAAAATTTTTGAACAGAATTTAAAATAGATCACAATTTTAATATCAATAAAAGGAAGATGATATATATATATATATATATATATATATATATATATATATATATATTGTATCGAGGCAGCAGATAATTTTCTAAATATATACTGTTAAATATAAGAGACAATGAATGTCTATTATGTTCAATCATGAGCCGTTCTAAACATCGTATTTTAGCTTTAATTTCTGTTGAAAATAAAGACAAAAATTTTCCAGCATTTGGATAATTTTTAATTAAGTTGGTTCTAAGCTTTCGGCTCACATGAGCCATCTTCAGGGATGTTACAAGGACGTTAACATAAAAACATCCACCATCAGCGACGATTTTATCTTGTGCTGACATAAAACTCCGCTAAGCAACGGCAACAGTTACCAAAAATAGCAAACACAGTTCGCAAATTTGTAATGCGTTTCTATGACGTAACCTCTCTGAAGATGGCTCATGTGAGCTGAAAGCTTAAAAAAAACAACTTAATAAAAAATTATCCAAATGTTGGAGAATTTTTGTCTTTATTTTCAACTTAAATTAAAGCCAAAATACGATGTTTAGAACGGCTCATAATAGACATTCATTGTCTCTTATACTTAACAGTATATGTTTAGAATATATATATATATATATATATATACTTTTTTTTGTTTTTACCACTTATTTCTAATTTATATTTATACACCTATCAATATGTTTATTTGAGGTATTGATGGAAGTGGAAAAGATGATCTCATAAACTACTTTAGGTTTTAATAACTATCTGACAGTAATATTAAACATTTTAGATTTTACCTGTTAAATATTGTTAATAGTCATTTGATATGACTGAATATATTTTGGTAAATGGATCATCATTTTGTACTTAATAACTCTAGACTATTAGCATTTCCCTTTTTCTGTCTCCTCCTGCGTCTAAAGTTGGTAATATTTTCGTAGTTCACTTATAAGTTGATTCCCACCCATCTACGCATATATATATATATATATATATATATATATATGTCACATTCCTTTCCTATCTATTTTCTTAGTATCTCTCCCTGCTCTTTCACCATTACTGAGTCGATGCGCGCGCAACTTTTCAATAAAGATTAATATTACTTCATAACACACACCCGACTCTCGAGACCCAGCTCGCTGCTGCGGTAGGCGAAAAACAATCGTCCCAAGCGACTCAATGAAATTCTCCAAATAAATTAGTTTGGACCAAAATTAATCTCAGACCGTTGTCCAGCGAGTGACCATACCGTTCTGTCAGACTGTGAAATCAATGGCATTTCTTGGCTTGGAGAATCATTGGCCAGCTACTTCGGGTGACGTGCGAGTATGCGTTGCTAAACTTCCTCCCTATACAGGTGATTAATGCCCCTTTGAAATTACTTGCGAGAAACGCTCGGCTGGGGGCGCCTGGAGGTCACCCTTATAAGGTAAACGCCTTAAGGACTCTACTAAACTCTTTCTATAGCTTTCTTTTTTTCTTTTCTTTTTTTTTTTTCTCTGAATCTTTGCTCTTCGAATACGTACGCTCTTCGTCGGCCTGCGCTGTCCCGACCGGCTGACAGATCCCGGTGTTGGGTTGGGGTGTTGACGCAGAATAGCTTTCGGGAGCTTTGCCTGTCACAGACTGTGTTGTGAGCGTATGGATCTGAAGGAAGAGACGCTTTGTGGCTGTAAACCTCTTAGTGAGACCCTAGGCCCTTAAGCGGGTGGATAGCTAAGCAGGTAAGAAGGATAAAGTGGACCACCAAGAAGGTGTGGGGTGGGGAGATACTGATGAGGATGAAAGTTGAGGCCATATGCGGCAGTCGAGTGTTGACAACATCACGCAACATTAAAATAAAAGCAAAAGTATTTTAAAGCAAGTTTCTGGCTATTATTTGACGCTTTTTATAGTCCCTTCAGCATGGAAAAGCATTTATAACAGCAACTGTAAATACGTCCAGCTAATTTATAAATGGCTTTACTCGTGAAGAACCTGCAATTAGGAAAATACACTGAATTTCTCCTTTGACGCTGATTTTGTTTGAACGTCATTGATAAATATGAACTTGCATAGACATTGACGCTACATAATCTTTTTACAATTTCATGTATTTCTTCATTTATTGTCATAAGAACTGATATTTTTAATCAGTCACTAAAGTGCCATACTTGATACACGCTTGGGCGATCATGTCTCGAAAGAGACATCACTGACTGGCCAGAAGATTATCCCGCAGTAGGTTGCCATTGATTTCTGCGGTAGACTGGTTGCCGACCAAGGCTATAGAACCCAATCTGTCCTGTTATGTGACTCATAGGGGGGAAGAGATGAATTATATTAATTAGTAATTAGTGGGGGATCAGCTTATTACTTCATAATAATATAAAACTAATCCCCTAGTTTATGCCCAGTATCAGCCTTAATCATGATTCCAACTATTATATTCAGTCAGTTAAGTGCTATGCCTGATACACGCTTTGGCGATCATGTCTCGAAAGAGACATGACTGATTGGGCAGAAGATTTTCCCACAGTAGGTTGTCATTACTTTCTGTGGTAGACTGGTTGCCAACCAAGATTACAGAACTCAATCTGACCTGTTATTTAACCCATAGCTGAAGAGACATGAGATGAATTAATACCTTTTCCATGAGTATTTGCTAGTAAGTGAATGCAACAAATTCAACTGGAATTCGAACACGGCTCCCCAAATCTCTCGTTTTGAGCCGACATCCAAAACGCATATATTTTTAATAAGTAGCTGAAATACTATCTTGTGTTCGACTTCAGGCATAATGAAAATTGACCTTAAACTATTTTCTTTCATCTACTAGTTAATATATTGTTGCACTTGTTTATATTTTTGAGATGAGGTATTAGAATTATTTACATTATTTAAATTGTTTAGATCATTGCGCTTATATTTTATGCTATATTCACAACGTTTCGGCCGTAAATAAAGGTATTAACTTATTTCAACCAAATGCATGTTAATTATAAGCAACATGAATACGCTATTCACCGGTACATATCACTTAACGATTGCATCAAACACCTTAGATTTATCATTTACTATAAAAAGTTTCAAAGATTTAACAAAATTATTACCAACTCGAGGAATCATAACTCCTCTATATCAAGACTAGCAGAATAGCACGGCGTTGCTCGGGTGTAATGAAAGCTTTAAAACTAATCCATGGTCCTGGATGATTATGCCTTTTATCTAAGGAATACCCAAATACACTAAAATACTGAACAATGTATAGATACTCCAAGGTAGAGTTTCGTAAACTCTGGTGGGTCGTAAGTGAAATGTTAGCGGATTGTAAAAAGCATTGGATTTCAAAGAATAATTTTCTTTGTGTCAGTTCTTTTCAATAAGCAACGAATTTAAATTTTCGTTATTATCCGAACTGAAAAATACAGACTTGCAGATAAACAGACACACACACAAACATCTTGCCTTATATATACATTATCGATGTTTTGAATTATTGTAAGAACTGCAACATTGAAACTTCTGAATATCGTTTCTAATGTCTTTGTCTATGAGTGTATGAAATTTGATTAAAATCGGACCACTCCTTCTATAACCCGATTTTTTCGATTATCGATTTTCGATATTTATCGGGGTACCTGGACACAAACCCTAGCTAAGAACACTCGCAGACGCTTATAGTACAACTGTGTAAATTTTCAAGAAAATCGGTTCCGCCGTTTCGGAGTCTATAGGTAACGGACACACACGCACAGACACACACACACTGAGATAAAGTTCCATTTATAAATAAGTTTATATATATATATATATATATATATATATATATATATATATATATATATGATATACTGACTTTAAACGGGGTCGTACAGACACAAATGATGCTGAATGATCAGAATGCCCAAAATCGCCAGTTGTTCCGGAAAACACCCAAAACATGCACAAACTCGTTTTGGCCGATCGTAGACTGAATTTGCGTGATATAGTAGAGGATTTGGACATATCAGAAGTCAATGTATTCATCATTATGCATGAACATTTTCAAGTGAGAAAGCTGTGTTTAAATTGGGTGCTGCGTTTGCTTGCAGTCGATCAAAAACATCAACGCGTCGATGATTCAGAGCGTTGTTTGCAACTGTTTCAACGCAATAACAAGGTGTTTTATCGGAAATATTCAACAATGGATGAAACATGGAACCACTTCACTTCGGAGTAAAATCGGAAGTCAGAAGCAGGTGAAAACCGTTCAAAACGACCAAAGACGCAAACATCAGCAGGCAAGGTTTTGGTCTCCGTATTTTGGGATGTGCAAAATATTTTGCACATCGATTATCTTGAGAAAGGAACAACCATTAATGGCGATTCTTATATAGCATTATTAGTGCCCTTAAAGGAAGAAATTGCCAAAAAACGGCCACAAATGAAGAAGAAAAAAGTGATCTTTCACCAAGACTATACACCGTGTTAGAAGTCGCTTGCAACGATGGCAAAACAACATGAATTACAGTTCGAATTGCTTCCACATCCTCCTTATTCTCTAGATCTCTCGCCCGTCTTCTACTGGCCTTTTAAAACCTCAAATGAATCCTCCAGGAAAAAATATCTGGCTCCAATGAAGAAGTGATATCGGAAACTGGTGCATATTTTGAGGCCAAAGATAAATTATTCTTCAAAAAAAGTCATCGAACTGTTAGAGAAGCGTTGGAATCAGTGTATCGCTCTAGAAGGAGACTATGTTGATTAATAAAATCAAATTTTGCCTAAAAAGTGTTTTATTAGTTAACTCGGGATTCATTAAATGAAGTGTTAAGAAAAAATCGTCATGATTATTTGTCTGATGATCTTGCTATGTATAATTGTTTCAAATTAGTACAAATACCTCGATTTTTGTGTATCACTAAAAACTATAACTTGCTTTAATTTAGAAAAAGCGTTCTGATATCAAGGATTGACGGACTTGCCCACATTTTAGCTTCGACACCTTCTTTCTATTAATTAGGGAAACGATAATTGTTAAAGTAAAATGTATTTTTCAGTATTCTAAAAACAAACTTCGTCTTCACGCCTTGTTAATTTCATGGAAATTAAAAAGTAAAATACCGGGTCTTTTACTCGAGGCCATAAATGATTAATGAAAGAGTAATTAGCGATTGTTAAGAGTTCAATGTTTTTTCGATTTTGTCGAAAGGCCAGGTAACTTATTTTGAAGTGACAAAACAGTGCCTGATTTCTCACTTTTTAAGAATTCTGATATTAAGAAGAAAGAAGCGCTAAAATTAACATCATATATTCAGCTTGTTTCAGTTCCATTTCCCCCAATTTTAGTTTTGAAAACGGACAAGTTTTTATTTTCTTCTCACTTCATTCTCCTCATTATAGATTACTAGCAGTGTAGCCCGGCGTTGCTCGGGTGTAATGAAACCTTTAAAACTAATCCATGGTTCTGGAGTTCAAACTCTTTGGAGGCTAGCACGAAAGACTAAAAAGCAATAGTTGTTTCCAGTTAAGGCGAAACCGTAGACTGAAAAAAAAAATGAATGGATGTAAGTCAAATTTTAATTTCCTGCTATCGATATCAAATAAGTTTTTTCGTCCTAAACTGAAATTTGAAGGCTAAATAAGTCCTCTGAGTAAATGGTATCATGGCTGAAACTAAGAACTACAATTATACCTACTTAGAGCCAAACCCGAAGCAAAAACTAAAATAAAAGGTCTGAAAAATACAGACTTGCAGATAAACAGACACACACACAAACATCTTGCCTTATATATGTATATATATATTATCGATTTTTTCCACTATTGTGAGAACTGCAACATTGAAACTTCTGAATATCGTTTCTTATGTCTTTGTCTATGAGTGTATCAAATTTGATTAAAATCGGACCACTCCTTCTATAACGCGATTTTTTCGATTATCGATTTTCGATATTTATCCGGGGTACCTAGACACAAACCCTAGCTAAGAACCCTCGCAGCGCTTATAGAACAACTGTGTAAATTTTCAAGGAAATCGGTTCAGCCGTTTTTGAGGCTATACGTAACGGACACACACGCACAGACACACACACTGAGATAAAGTTCCATTTATAAATAAGTTTATATATATATATATATATATATATATATATATATATATGACATGCTGACTTTAAACGGGGTCGTACAGACACAAATGATGCCGAATGCTCAGATCGCCCACAATCGGCAGTTGTTCCGGAAAACACCAAAAACATCTACAAACTCGTTTTGGCCGATCGTAGATTGAATTTGCGTGATATAGTAGATGATTTGGACATATCAGAAGTCAGTGTATTCATCATTATGCATGAACATTTTTCAGTGAGAAAGCTGTGTACAACTGTGTAAATTTTCAAGAAAATCGGTTCAGCCGTTTCGGAGTCTATATGTAACGGACACACACACACACACATACAGAACACACACACGCACACACACATACACACACAGACAAAGTTCAATTTATAAAATAAGTTTAGACCTGAATAAAAAAAAAAACATTATCCTTTTGGCTTTTCGCAAGTGTATAGATAATCGCCTCGTGTCATTTCCCTTTTATAGAAGAGATAAGAGTTTGTTTATAGTTACAGATGTGAATTCATAAATTGAATCCATAGTTAAATCTGCTGCTAGGAAGGTTGGTTCCCTGTGTAGGGATTAAGGCTTATTTTTTTCGTCCGAATCCATCTTGTACATAAAGTACTGTGCAAAATATTAGGACAATAACTATTTTATCTTTTATGAGGCATCTTGACAAAAAATAAACAATTTAATTAAAGTAATTTTATTTGATTTACTCAACAAATGCTTTGACAAGAAAAGAAAATAATACTTGTTACAAAATAAATTTAATATTTCGTATAATAGCCTTTTACTTTGAAATAATAAAATAATTGCAACAATTTACCAATCGCAAGTAGTATATATATATATATATATATATATATATATATATATATATATATGCCCAACAAATGCTTTAGCAAGAAAAAATAATTGTTACAAAATAAATTTCAATATTTAGTATAATAGTCTTTTGCTTTGATCACAGCCTTCATTCTGTCAGGCACTGCCATCACAAGCTTCTTCAATGTATCTAATGGTATCTCCTGCCAAGCAGCTTGTATTTGTTCCCAAAGTGTATCTTGCGAAGTAACATTAGATTTATCAATTCGAGAAAAAAATCAGTCATATCCAAGGATAATAGAATAATGAGTAGTTTCAAAATAACTTGCTTCATAGAAAATAGAAAAAAATAAAAAAAATAGAAAAAAACTAAATATAACTTTTTTAAAATACATTTCTTTTACACATAGTTTTAAATAATCAATATTTATTAGCAATTTACTTGGCTTTTCACTCTGCATTTGAATTTCAGCGAGGTTTTTAGGAAAATCACCCCTGTCCAAATACTTTTACACATTACTTGTAGTGTGCAAAAATCTTAGGACAGGAGCGATTTTAAACTTTATTTTGATGCCTCATAAAAGAAAAAATAGTTATTTTCGTAATATTTTTGCACAGTGCTGTATATAAATCTACCATCCAGCCGTGCATTGAATACTGCTGTCACATTTGTCGGGTGCCCATGCTATTCATCTCGGGGTTCTTGACAAAATCCAACAGAGGATCTGCAATGTAATTGATCCCCAACCTGGTAGCTTCACTCCAGTCACCCTCTCACCCTTTGTCACTTCTACAAATAATTTCACGGTTTCTGTTCCAATGAGCTTAGCTTTTTGGTGCTCCCCTCTGCATGAATTTAGTCGAACTACTAGACTATCAGTTAGGTCCCACCCTTTTACAGTGAAAGCAATTAAATGTATCCGCAACTTCTGTTCTATCAGCTTATTTGCTCGCACTTCCCGCCTGAGAAATTCTCTTCCGTATACTTGCTTTCCCGACAGCTACAATGTTCAAGAATTTAAATGCAAAGTCAATTATCTCCTTAACTCGCAGCTTTTCCTTGACAACTCTTGTTTTATATTCTTCTTCCTTTCCACTCTAATCTCATGCAGCCCTCTTCGCACGAGTGTTTTCATCCATCTCTTACCCATTCTCTGACACTCGCCCTGTAACTTGTTCCTCTTTTTCATCATTCACCTCTTATGTAACCAACTGTGCACCATTGGCAGTTCTGCCTTTTTTCGGGGTGTGAAATGATTAGACAAAAAAAAAAAAAAGAAATAGAAACCTGAAAAGCGCAATGGGTCTTCAGGATTAAAATATAATTTTGAATAACTTCTAGAATAAGAGCAAATCAGTCTTAGAATTTGCGATAACAATATAAAAATCAGAGAACTTATTGGACGTTATGGTGCTAAAACAGTAAGGATGTAGAATCCTGAAAGTGATTAATTTTAGACATTTTTTTGCTTTTTTCCTGCTTCCCAACTTACGTTATTTTTTCTCGTCATTCACCTCTTATGTAAACCCCCGCGCACCAGTGGCAGTTATGCCTTTCTTGGGGTGAAAAGATTAGACAAAAAAAAAAAAATAGAAACCTGAAAAGCGTAATGAGTTTTCAGGATTAAAATATCATTTTAAATAACTTCTGGAATAATAGCAAATCAGTTCACACTCCACCCACGTCTATTGTACAGGTTAAGAGGCTCATCCCTTGTTCCCTGTTTGGGATGTGGTTTCCGGTTTTCTCTTTTCCAATCTTTTCACTTTTCTTCTTTTTTCCTCACAACTGGAGTAGATAGTCTAAACTATCGCCCGGTTCACACTCCACCCACGTCTATTGAACAGGTGTAGAGGCTCATCCCTTGTTCCCTGTTTAGGATGTGGTTTCTGGTTTTCTCTTTTCCAATCTTTTTACTTTTCTTCTTTTTTCCTCACAACTGGAGTAGATAGTCTAAACTATCGCCCGGTTCACACTCCACCCACGTCTATTGATCACGTGTAGAGGGTCATCCCTTGTTCCCTGTTTAGGATGTGGTTTCCGGCTTTCTCTCTTCTAATCTTTTCACTCTTACGTAACCCCCTGCACATCAGTGGCGTTACCGCCTTGCTCGGGGGATATGATTTTAAAAAAAGTCTTAGAATTTGCGATAACAATATAAAAATACGAGAGACGTTACGGTGCTAAGACAGAAAGAATGTGGAATCCTGAAAGTGATTAATTTTAGAATATTTTTTGCGTTTTTCCTGCTTCCCAACTTTCGTTTTTTTTCTTTTTAAGATTTTTTTTCTATTATTTTAATACGGTTGTTTTTCTATTCCGTTTTTTTTTTTTTTCATTCATTTATTTCAAAATGTACTTCTCAAAACTCGAGTGCCATTTTCACCTAGCGTTCTTTCAGTCATAATTTATATCTTTTTCCTCGTTTTTCGTCTTTTTGTTTCCTTTCCCAGCTTTGTTCTTTTTTCGTTTTGTTGCCACTGTTCAACCCTTATATTCTTTATCCCCTCCCATTTTCTTTTTGCGACATATTCATTCGGCTTACGGCCTATCACGTACAATACACCGGTTCTCGCTCGATCACCGAAGTTAAGCAACGTTGAGCCTGGTCAGTACTTAAATGGGTGACTGCTTCGGAATACCAGGTGCTGTAAGCGTTTAGTTACAGATGTGCGCTGTGGTGCAGTGGTTATCGGCTGGAAAGAGAAATCAGTGAGCCAAGTTCGAATTCCAGTTGAATACCCTGCATTCACTTAAGCACTGGTACCCTTTGGAATGGTATTAATCCGTCCCTTCCCTCTAGTTATGGGTTAAATAACAGGGTAGGACTTGGGGACCCTGCCCTTAAAAACAAATCTCAATGAATCTTGATACTCGAAAAGAAAAATGTATTATGAGACACAAAAACTAATAAAAACAAAAATCAATTGTTGAAAGAAAAAAGTATTACCAACAATAAATAAATAAAGTTTAGTTGGCAATAAATGACCCGCCGACGTTCATCTATCTAAAGTTATTTATGAATGGAACTTTGTGTGTGTGTGTGTGTGTGTGTGTGTGTGTGTGTGTGTGTCGTTTACCTATAGACTCCGAAACGGCTGAACCGATTTTCTTGAAAATTTACACAGTTGTACTATAAGCGTGAACAAGTGTTCTTAGCTAGGTTTTGTGTCGAGGTACCCCCGATAAATATCGAAAATTGATAATCGAAAAAATCGGGTTATAGAAGGAGTGGTCCGATTTTAATTAAATTTGATACACTCATAGACAAAGACATAAGAAACGATATTCAGAAGTTTCAAGGTTGCAGTTCTTACAATAGTGTAGAAAATCGATAATATATATATATATATATATATAAGGCAAGATGTTTGTGTGTGTCTCTTCATCTGTCTGTATGTCCTTTAATTTTTATCCGATTCTCACCAAACTTCACACAAATATTCTTTAGGCTGAGTCTGAGTTCCAGGGACATGGATTAGTTTTAAAGCTTTCATTACACCTGAGCAACGCCGGGCTATACTGCTAGTATACCATAAAACAAAAACAACCAACCAATAACATAATTTTTCGTTGATCTCTTTGCTGTCTTCTTTTCAAATTCTCATACCTCTTTTTATTCCACCCTCTCTCAGTATTCAATATTTACATTTATGTCTTGTTGTTTCTTGCCTTTCCTCGCCTATCATCCAGTTATCACTCTCAGTACCATCTCCATAGAATTAATCGACATTGTGAATCTCTACCTTCGTGTCATGGCGCGTTTTTTCCCTTCTGTCCATGTGTGCAATAAAGAGACACTATCAATTGGCCATAAAGTCTCTGAAAAATATTTGTGCTGTTATTGCAGTGCTATAGGGCAGCCACTTTGGCAGGACTGGTCAGCATGGACTGCGTGCGCGGTACACGCCGCCGTTGGCTATGAAGTGAAACACTTAGGGCAAAAGGGATATGAAACTGTTTCAAACTGGCAACTCAGCTTCAGAGCAAGGTCGACAGAAGGATCACAAAACTGGGAAAGAAATCAAGTGAAGGACTAGAAATATTAGAATTAAATCATGAACGAAGTGAATGAAACATCATTTGTCATAATATATATATATATATGCATCTATACATACATAAACAGACGAATATTTGCATGTTTTAATTACAAAACTGAATCAAAAAATAAATAGATAGATAGATAGATAGATAGATAGATAGATAGATAGATAGATATGAACGGACTGGAGATAGATAGATATGAACGGACTGGAGATAGATAGATAGATAGATAGATAGATAGATAGATAGATAGATAGATAGATAGATAGATAGATAGATATGTAATTATATTTGCTGAAAAAGACAGGCCTGGCACACAGAAACAAGAGGGAAAAAAACTTATTTCTAATAAATGAATATAATTGTTTCAAAGAGAAGGAGAATTCGGTAAATTGCAAAGGCCATTTGCCGTCCCTACATAACAAACAATAAAAAACAAAAAACAAAAACAAAAAAACAAAAAACAAACAATCAATGAAAAATAAGAGTAAAATACAAGAAACAGATACGTGAGCCCTAGAAGAATTCAATTGTGACTTTGGTTCAGGCCTACATCATCACAAAAGAGCAATATTTTAAGAGCAACTTGTTCAATTCAATAGATATCTGCTAACATATTATTCCGCAGATTATTAGCTACACTTGATTGGATTTTGGTAGTAAACTCTTATGCAGACGCCACATAATTCGAAAGCTTTCACGTTTTTAATTCAGTATTATCCTTCTCCTAGACTGGTTACCAACAAAGGTTAGACACGAATTCTGCCGTGATAAAGATGAAATTATATCAAGTAAAAGTGAATGGAACGAACTCGACTGGAATTCGATTCCTCGTTTTACATCACCTGAACACAAACACACAGATGCGTGTGTGTGTGAGAGAGAGAGAGAGAGAGAATGTGAGCGAGAGCGAGCGAGGGAGAGAGAGATAGAGAGGGAAAGATGTACAGAGAGTGAGAGAGAAAATAGTGAATAGATTAAGGAAAATTAGATTTCTTCTTTTTGAGTATTGTTTACGGTACTGGATACTGGGTACTGCTATATTTTTATCGCTTGTCAATACAACATGCTGTCCGGACCAATATCGTGGTTGCCCGTCGTGGTCAGAGCGAGGTGAAAAGTGATTACGTCCACATATCCTTTTACTACTTCTCTATCTATCGCCTTACACCTACAGATAAACATACACGCCTATCTGTACTCTCTCTCTCTCACACACACACACACACACACACATATATATATATATATATTTGGATGCGCACGCGCGTTCGTTTCGTGCGCGTTCGTTCCGTGTGTGTGTGTGTGTGTGTGTGTTTAAATATTTTAAAAACTGCCTCGTCTTGGACACCTCTCTTTAAGAATACGGAGAGACCATTAAAACTTGCAATACTTGGAAAACTGTGAATCCCTTTAATCACCCCTGCCCCAGCCATCTTTTCCTGCTGCTGGACACTGTCCAACTTTGTCTTCTAGCTATTTACTGAGAAAATTGCTTCAGCCTAATTTCAAAACACACCTCCGATCAACCCACCACCACCACCAACACTGAATTCAGCGTT
>JBBBDQ010001083.1:2030000-2057500 GCA_037127315.1 Ascarosepion bandense | reverse complement strand
GTAAGCTTTTCAATTTATGTTCAACTAACAATATAGCCGGGCGTTGTTCGAGTGTAATGAAAGCTTGAAAACTAATCCATAGTCCTGGAGTTCAGATTCTTTGGACATTGACACGAAAGACTAAAAATCAAGAGTTGTTTCCAGTAAAAGCGAAACCATAGATTGAAAAAAAAATGAAAGGATTTAAGTCAAATTTGGATTTTGGTGTCGATGTCAAATACGATTTCCGTTGCAAATTAAATTTTGGAGGCTAAATAAGTCCTCTGAGTAAATGGTATCATGGCTGAGACTAAGAACTACAATAATAGCAACTTAGAGCAAAATACGAAGCAAAAAACAAAATAAAAGGGCTGAAAACCTGATTTTGATCAGACCCGATAAAATATCGGGATATCGATTCCCAATATCGGAATCAAATAAGTCATCCAAAAATAAATTAACCTAAGTAAGTCCATGGAAACTTATCGTACCCATCGGGAGTAAAATTGGAGAAAATGAGCCATATTGATGACTGAATATCCGTTTTAGATCAGATTCGATAAAATATCGGGGGTACGATTTCTGATATCGGGGAAAATGAGTCGTCTGAGAAGATCTACTAATGTTTGAGATTAAAAACTATAGTTTTACCAAGTTAGAGCAAATTCTGCAGTAAACCACGATAAAATACTGAAATCCTGATCTTGATCAGACCTGATCGGATTTCGGGGTATCGATGTAGATAAATATAATTTTTTTTAATTATAAAAACAATATCTGTTGTCGGATAGAATTAATATAGAATTTCTTAAAATTTCAAAGTTCATAAATTATTTTAATTAAATAAAAAACACGAAATCAATTCTTGTAAAAATGAATTATTATCTGAATTTTATCCTTAAATCAATAATGCCCATAATATATAATACCTGGGAAGCGTTATAACAGAAGACGGAAAGTGTGACACAGAAATCCGAAGGCAAATTGGCATTGGGAAGGAAGCATTCCAGAAATTGAGTAAGGTATTAAGAAACAGGACAATTTCGCTAGAAACCTGGAAGAGAACATTGGATTGCTATGTGCTATCCGTCCTTCAATATTGTAGTGAATGCTGGACAATATCATCAAAGATGAAGTAAAACTTGAAGCAACTGAAATGTGGTTCTACAGAAGGATGCTGCGAATCTCATGGATCGAGCATGTGAGCAAATGATGAGGTCTTACAAATGATGGAAACAAAAAGGAAATTAATACTGAGTATCAGGAAGAGACAGCTGAAGTTCTTGGGACACGCAATGAGGAAGGAGGGCCTGGAGAACCTGATACTAACAAGCCAGATAGAGGGAAAAAGAGACAGGGGAAAGCAACGGATAACATATTTGAAGGACCTAATCAGGTGGATGACAGAACGGTGTTACAGGAGAAAGAGTGCTCAGAGCCACCAGTGATAGGGAAACGTGGAAAGCCATGATCGCCTACGTCCTGAAGAGACAGGTCGCATAGAAGAAGATATATGCCAACTGTTTATAAGAAATTATAATGTGGATATTAAGTGGGGGATCAAATCTATATTATGATCAATATATAAACTGATCCCTCATTTTTTGGCCATGCTAGTTTCTATACATTTATATTCTAGATATACGGGCTTGAGCTTGTGGATGACAGAACGAGGATTGCATGGTGTAACAGGAGAAGGCGTGCTCAGAGCCACCAGGGATAAGGAAACGTGGAAATCCATGATCGCCTACGTCCTGAAGGGACAGGGCACATAGAAGAAGAAGAATATATTTTATACAATTCATAGCAAATTTTCTTTGGCTAAGGGTCTTTTTTAGTCAAAAGAGTTTGAAGATTTAGATTTTCGTAGGTCTTGTCCATATAGCTAATATAAATATTTAGTCAGTTTAGTTCTATACGTGATACACGCTTGAGCGATCATGTCTCGAAAGTGACATGACTGACTGGGCAGAAGATTATCCCACAGTAGGTTGACATTAATTTGTGTGATACACTGGTTGCCAGCCAAGGCAATAGAACCCAATATGTCCTGTAATTTGACTCATAGCTAAAGTAGTAATTAATAGGGGATCAGTTTATTACTTCATGACAATATAAAACTGATCCCCCACTGTATGCCTAGTAGAATCCTTTATCATGTTTCCAACTATTATATTCAGTCAGTTTAGTTCTATACGTGATACACGCTTGAGCGATCATGTCTCGAAAGTGACATGACTGACTGGGCAGAAGATTATCTCTTTCGACAGAGAGAGGGTTTACGCCAAAGAATCGAGACCGACTCCAGAATACTTAAATGGTTAATGGAGTCGGCTTTGTGTCGCACCCTGAACCAATCACCTTTATAGGTCTTGGCACAAGCTGGATTATCCAACAGGTACTGGCCGATGGCCGATGGCCGATTCCACGGAAGTGGGACGACAGAAAGAGTTCGTTAAGTCGTTGGACTTGTTCAGGGATGTTTTTTAACACTCATCGCCATTCTTTCACTTATTTATTTTTGTACATATTTTTCTACATATTTTATTTAATTGTATATATTTAATCATTTCCTCTCACTTTCATCCCCCTCGCTGTTTACACGCCTCTATTCCCCCACCCTTTTTAGGTCACGTGAATATTTTTTCGTTCTTTGATCACTACCAACGGTTCTCTCCTGATGTGTTGTTGGCGAAAGGGATTCCTTGAGAGATGTTTCCGTTTGTGCTTTTAAAGCAATATATATATATATATATATATATATATATATATATATATATATAGCATGGTGATGATCCACGTATACTGTCTTAATATGTATAGAAAAGAATATTAAAACGTTTTTAGCTTTAAAATATGTTTTTTTTTTGACAGTATTTGTTTATTTCTACTATAATATATATTTTTTTATTTCTACTATTCTATTTTATATTTCAGACCGCCCTCGGTCCTTCATCAGAAAAAATTTTAAAATTTGAATATGTCAGAAACCCAGGTGCCTAATTTGGAAACATTTGGTAAACGACACAATATTCTCTGTACCCAACACCAAAATCAAATTGCACCCACCACGCCTCACTTGTGACAGCGAAAACATCATATACTTCCTCTTCTGTTCAATATGTCCCAATAGTGGATATATTGGCGAATCCGGTAATAGCTTTAGATTTCGCTTCAATAATCACAAACTTAATATACGCCAAAATAATCAATATCAATATTCCCCATTAGGGGCACATTTCAATCAACCGGGTCACACCTTAGAAAATTGAAAATGTTTACTAATAGACTCCAATTTTAGTTCTACATACACACGCAGAAAGAAAGAAAAATACTGGATTTTAAAATTAAATACACACAAGCTAGGGTTAAATAGGGACTTAGTTGCTTTGAATCTTTACAAATACTTCAATAACTAAACTTTTTAGATACATTTTAAAAAATTTTTTATCTAAAACAAATTTACAAGCATTATTAAAGATAGGTTTATGCTTACAAAAATAATTTAAAAAACATTCTCTCGCTTTCAACGTCACTTGATGTAAAAACAAACACTCTCTCCACAAACGCGTCACGTGATGTAAACAAACGCTTCACGTGATGTAAACAGACTCTTCACAGACACTCTCGCGAAATCTCGCGAAATACTTTACTAATTCAAATTTTAAAATCATTTGTTTCTGATGAAGGACCGAGGGCGGTCTGAAATATAAAATGTAATAGTATATATATATATAGTGAATGCTGCCATAGTATTTGATTTCATGTTTGGCCTTACAAGGAGTTTTGTTTTTCTCTCGCCCAACTGCACCCCATACATAATAACCTAAGAGGGTTGCAGTCTAAGGAGATTATTGGCCAGATATAAGTGGGGTGATGTGATTGCAGAAATTGTCTGACAGCCATGACTGGGTTCTCTTGCTTGTGTGACATATTGCAGAGTCTTGTTGCCAGATCTATAGTCTCCTGTCGCCACCATCTTGATCCAGGCAAGCACTAATCTTCAAGGCACTTGATGTATTCCTGCATGTTTAATCTAAGGCACTGATGGAAGATAAATAGAGGCATAGCGTCCCCATCACTACTGATCACACCAAACACCTTCGTAATCACTCTTAGACCCATCCAACTATTTTTTTTAATCTTCTGCAATGTCCTCACCCAAACATTCTAAAATATTCTTATTGAAAATTTTAGCGCAGATGCCAAGTAGTACACACGCCGTTTCCAAATTTCTGGCAGATCGAAAATAACTGACCCTACTATACTGTCCAGTCGATAAAATCAAAAAACAAACAACGCGCATCTACGGAATATAAAACCTTACTGAATTGAAGATGCACTTCTTGGCTGCGTCGATTAAAAGCACATCGGATCTACTTGTGGCTTCTCCTGCAAAGAGGAAGGGAGCTTTAAATGCTGCCGGTGAGGGGCGTATTTCATTTGATAAGATTTATCATATATTAAGACATAGACGAAAATAAAACACTGTTTAAACGAAATTTGTAACTCCTGATATATATATATATATATATAACTTAGAGAAAATTTTCAAAATTCAAAGGTGTCGGATGCACATTTTGACATGAGATATCTAACAGAGATTCCACGTGACCTCAGCGACATTGTTCTGTTCTAAATGGAGAAGGCCCTTTATATTGGCTCTGTATTTTTAAGTACATTGAGCTTTCCACCTGCATCATTTTTTAATATTAAAATTTATTTAATATTAATTAGGATCGGGTTCTTGGAATTTACCTTCCTACTCTTCCACTTCGGATAAAAGAAAAACAATATATATATATATATATATATATATATATATATAGTGTATCGAGGCAGCAGACAATTTTCTAAATATATATACTGTTAAATATAAGAGAATGAAGGTTTATGATGTTTAATGAGGAGCCGTTCTAAACATCGTATTATCCAAATGTTGGAGAATTCTGTCTTTATTTTCACCTGAAATTAAAGCCAAAATAGGATGTTTAGAACGCCTCATGATTAAACATAATAGACATTCATTGTCTCTTATATTTAACAGTATATGTTTAGAATATATATATATATATATATATATATATATATATATGTGCGTGTGTGTGTGTGTGTGTGTGTGTGTAAAAATTTAGGCAGACACATTATTCCATGGTTAATCGGAAGAATGGGCCTATTTCAGGCGAACCGTCATCAGCTTCCGTCTTTAATGTACAGAATATTTTAAACGAATGAAATTCACAAATAAAGACCCCCGAATAAACACAAAAACAGAAATAATAATAAAGATCGCTCCCTTAAAAGTCAAAAATAAAAGAAAAAATTCATCATTACATTAGCTAGGCGAATGCACACACACATACATACATAAACATATATACCCACGCAATATATAATTAAAGAGCACGCGTATATATATATATATATATATATATATATATATATATGTTTATACACGCAGGTACACACATATATATAAATAGATATTTTTCTGGTTTTAATAGAGTGATCAATGAAATATAACAGAGCTATTACGTATGTATTAATAAATATATATATTACTCTATGTCTATTACACGTACTATGCAAATATCAGGTGCATATGATAAACTGACCGTTTTTAGAATTGAATTTTTATTTTTGGTTTTGGTGTTGCTTAAGGTCATTATAAATTATAAATTTATGGTACCATTTTTAATAGTAACATAATAACAATAATAAAGGATAAAAGAGTTCTTGTCCTAATATTTTGCACAGTACTATATATATATATATATATATATATATATATATATATATATATATATCTTAAGAACATTTTTCTTTCAATGTCGAAACAAAATGTACAATTTTGTAGTAGTTTGTAGTTTTTCACATCTTGTAACGTAATAATTAATAATAAAAATCCATTGATTTATTTTTATATTGAGCACTGCTTTAAATTAATATTTTGAACCTTTCTTCGTTCTCCTTCATTTCGATATATATATATATATATATATATGGAGAGAGAGAGAGAGAGGGAGAGAGAGAGAGGGAGAGAGAGGGAGAGAGAAAACGTTTCATGAAATAAATTTGATTGAAAATAGAATTGACAATACATTTCACCGTTCAAGAGCTCATTACATCCGAACACGAAAGAATGAACTGTGTATTTTTGTGTTTGCTCAAATAATGGATTTTAAAATTTTCCATAAGCTGGCATTTGTTGTGATTAAAGAAGAAAAAAATCGTTGATATTCATTCTGGCGTTTTTGGGGTTTTTTTTTGTTTTTTTTTTTTCAGTTCTTACTTCGAGCTGAAATTTGTTAATGTATTTCCTCCAGCTTTTATTGTTTCGAGCGAAAGGCTAATCCTCTTTTCATCATCAGAATGGCCTGAAAGCAGGAAATTCATCTAACCTTTGCTGAAGTGAATCCAAGGCAAATCTATATATGATCTTTCAGAACAGGTTGAAATTAAAAGATTTGCTTTTTGTTCTAACCATGGGTTTTCCGTGTCGACAATATGTTTTCAAATTAGGATATAGAAATTGCTATAAAGTATTTAAATTCTGTCAAATGGAAATATTCATGAATTCATGAAATAGATTTGATTGAAAATAGTTTTGTAATGCATTTCGCAATTCAAGTCTTCATTAAAATTTTCTTTCATGAAGTTTCATGAATTCTGCAAAACATTCTACTCTTGCGAGACTCTCAAAGAATCCCACGATTTTTTCAAATCGTCAAGATTCTAATCGTATCGGCCTGCCCCAACCCATTGACAACAGAGTGCAATTCGCCAAAACCTGTTTGCCCACACTCTGCCCATACCCTTACGTTGAATTCTGTGTTCTATTTCAAACTTTGCCACTCACCACCCAGGGCCTTTGAGAATAGCGAACATGCCAGTGGAAGCTGCACATTCATATCATATGGTTGCGCGCGTAATTTGATTGTAAGTTTGGCAAAGATCTTCGACACAACCTGAAAAGCCAGGTCGACGTTGAACAAAGCCATTTTTGCTGGTGCCGTGCGCTTTCCAATTCGCCACGAGGAAATGGGAAGGGCAAAAAGCACGGAGGGTGGTTATCGGGAATTTGGGAGACTGGACGAGATTGGGGGGACCAGCATGAAACAGTTGCTTTTGCTGCTCTTTAAAGAGATGACGGAGAGAATTATTTTTGTGATGTGCTCAGGTGCAAAAGACTGTCGATATGCGTTTGGGGGCGTATGCCCATGAGGGCGTTGGGTGGATCATGACCAGGGATTGTGAGAGTGAAAAGAAAAGAGGTGTTTTTGTTTATACTTTGTAATCCTAAAAGACGACCAACATGGTGGGCATCATTGTCCCAGGCGAGAAAAATAAATTAATTGTAAATCCGAGAGATAATAAGAAAGAAAAAGAGAAGAGAAAACACTCGAGTTTAAATAATGGCGAACAAGAAAGAGAAAAGGATAAAAGATTAAAACTATAACAAATATATATATATATATATATATATATATATAAGAAAAATTAAGGCAGACACGTTATTTTGTGGCAAATCGATAGTTTGGCCTATTTCAGACGAACCATCACCAGCTTCCGTCTTTATTGTACAAAAGATTTTACATTAATTCGTGTAAATCCCTTTGTAAAATGAAAACAGAAGCTGACGATGGTTTGCCTGAAATAGACCTATACTTCCGATTTACCATGAAATAACATGTCTGCCTTAATTTTTCTTATATTTGCTCTTTATGCATTTATATACATATATATTTAGAGCTCTCTTAGAGAGTTATCCTACCACTGTATGTACAGGATACTCCTTTGGATTCTTCTATACCCACACTGCATGCTGATATATATATGTAAAATAAAATAAAGACAAGAGAAAAACTGTAATTTAACTCGCCTACACGTTTCATCCTGTGATGGACTTTATCAAGGCAAAAAGACGAAATGAGCTTTATTCTAAATTACGTATCTATAAACATCTGGTGACTTTGCACTACACATGAAGAAATTCTAAAAACAAAAATATTCTGTTAATCTTTTGAAATGATTTGTGAGCGTTTTTGTCGTTGCCAACACTAATTTTGTTTACAGATACGTAATTTAGAATAAAGCTCATTTCGTCTTTTTGCCTTGACAAAGTCTATCACAGGACGAAACGCGTAGGCGATTTAAAATACATTTTTCTTCTTGTCTTTAAATCGGTCAGTAATCAATGTCTATTAACCATTCTGTCCTTAATCTCAGATTATAACTGAGTATATTTTTACATATATATTCAGAAATTACAACATGAATATGTTATAATATCACTACAAAAGTAGCTATTTTTTCGACACTACTGGTGTCTTATAAAGTGATGAGGTTTATTTCAAATTGAAGGTTTTAAAGGGTTAAAAACATGCAAGACCCCTTTAACCAGGAAAGCATTGTTGTATAGACAGTGTGGATTAATCCGAATAAAGTAACTTCTAATTTGGAGAATATGTGAGCAGACGCAAATGAATTTTGGATAATTCTAAATGAAAATAGAATGGTTCTTTTGTTATTATAATTTTGCAAAATTTTCCAAGGCAGCCAGGAAGCCTTTACTTCAGCCAGTCAATAATAAGAAGAGACTAGCATGGGGAAGAGAGCACAAAAAACTGGTCACCAGAACAGTTCATTTGATGCACATGTTATTGTGCAGTATTAACAAAAGAACCATTCTATTTTCATTTACAGTTATTCAATTGGAAATATATACTAAAAAATACATCATTTATTTTAAAATTGGGGTACCCTAATACTTATGGACGGTAGTGTATATATATATATAAGTATATACATAAATATATATATATTTAGTGTATCGAGGCAGCAAATAATTTTCTAAAGATATGCTGTTAAATATAAGAGACAATGAATGTCTATTAGGTTTAATCATGAGCCGTTAAAACGGCTCATGATTAAGCATAATAGACATTCATTGTCTCTTATATTCAACAGTATAGGTTTAGAACGGCTCATGATTAAACATAATAGACATTCATTGTCTCTTATATTTAACAGCATATATATATATATATATATATATAGTACGTATGGATGGAATAATATTCCGTATCGAAAGAAACACTATTTTTAAAAATGTGCTCAATACAAAGTAGAGCTAATATTATTTATTCGGATATTATAACATGAATATGTTATAATATCACTACAAAAGTAGCTATTTTGTTTCGACATTTCTTGTGTCTTATCAAATGACAAGGTTTATTTCAAGTTGAAGGGTTTTAAAAGGTTAAAAACAAGTAAAAAGGCCCTTAATCAGAGAGGCATTGTTGTATAGACAGTGTGGACCAATCAGAATAAAGTAGCTTCTAATTTGGAGAATATGCGAGCGGACTCAAATGAATTTTGGATAATTCTAAATGAAAATGGAATGGTTCTCAAAAAACAATTTTGGGGGGCATTAATATTAATATTTGATTAAATTTAGATCAGCATTATTAATTGACTATTAGATTCACTTTATTATTATTGCGAATTTTAAAAAATTTCTAAGCTTAACAATTTATTAGATTTAGAAAGTTATTCTTATATTAAACGCACACATAAATAAACCTGCAAACATTCGCACATAGACAAATAGACGAGTGGAGTAGATATACTGAACTATTGCCCGTTACACACTCTAACCACGTCTATTGAACAGGTGAAGAGGCTCATCCCTTGTTCCCTGTTTAGGATGTGGTTTCCGGCCTTCTCCTTTCCAATCTTTTCACTTTTCTTCTTTGTTTATTTTACTTTATTTTTTTTTCTTTCAATTGGAGTAGATAGACTGAACTATCGCCCGGTTCACACTCCACCCACGTCTATTGAACAGGTGTAGAGGCTCATCCCTTGTTCCCTGTTTAGGATGTGGTTTCCGGCTTTCTCTTTTCAAATCTTTTCACTTTTCTTTTTTGTTTATTTTACTTTATTTTTTATTTTTTTATTTTTTTTTCTTTCAATTGGAGTAGATAGACTGAATTATCGCCCGGTTCACACTCCACCTACGTCTATTGAACAGGTGTAGAGGCTCATCCCTTGTCCTCTGTTTAGGACATCGTTTCCGGCTTTCTCTTTTTCTTATCTATTCACTCTTACGTAACCCCCTGCACACCAGTGGCCTTACCGCCTTGCTCGTGATGATATGATTAAAAAGAAAAATACGCACATACGCTGGCAAACAGACACATATACAGATTAATATACGCACGCATATATACATAGACATTTTTTTTATCGACTTTTCAATTTGTCTGTTAAATTTTTAAGGTCTATTTGGAAACAGGCTGAAATCGCCACAGTATTGGATACACGTAAGAGCAAATGCGTAACGTAGCTTATATGTATATATATATATACGAAAAATCTATAAGTGAGCCACAACCTACCACGGTTTCACCCTACGGATCGTCAGGGAACGAGGCTACAGTGCTTAAGATTGCTCGCAAATAAATAGATCTTCACAAAAAGGAGAAACCACACCAACACAAAAATAGGGGTGGTAAAAACAAACTTTATTAGAAAAAAAAAAATAGAGAACCAAATTACCAAAAAAAAAAAAAAAATTTATAGTTAAACAATGAGGCGATTTCTTTGAAGGATTTAAGGATTTCGGTTTTTGCGTTAAGTAAGTTCTGCGCGGGTTCGAACAACGCTCTTGCCAATTTCTCCTCCCCGCATAAATTGCAGAACTTACCACCTATATTATAGTTATTACACTTTTTTATTATTTCCCATTTTAGGATGGGGTCTTTTTTAATTTTAGATTTAATAGTCCATATATAATCAGCTAAAGTGGTATTATGTCTGTATTTTTCATTTTTAAATGAACTTTTATGATTATAATATCTTATTTTAAATGAGACATGAATCGTACCAATATACGTTTTAGGGTATTGGTCGTGCTCATCTTTATAAATTTTAACGCTATAAACTACTACAAACGCAGAAAAAAATTATTATTCCACATTTCAGTCTGTCGTATGCATTTCAACTTTTTCTATTAAGAAGGACTGATAATAAATTGTATGTAATGACTCAGATTTTATTACTTTGTCCCAAAAGTTCGTAAACACTTGCGAAATGGGTCTATCTGGTCCAGCACAATCGAGACAACCGATGGGTTCAGAAAGGGCAAGAAACACCATCGGTTCCAAAATAAGATCGATTCGGCAAGAAAGTCATGTTGTGCGTTTGGTGAAACTTTGAAAGAATCGTGTATTTTGAGTTGGTTCCGAATGGTCGTGCCATCAGTGCCGAACTTTAATATCAGCAACTTGAACGAGTTGAAGCAAAAGTACCCAGCTCTGATAAACCGAAAACGCGCCTTGATGCAGCGGGACAATGCCAAGCCACACACCGCCAGGAAGACCAAAGGCAAGTTTGAAGAGCTTGACGGCGTTGAGGTTCTGCCACATCCAGCCTACAGTCCTGACTGTGCTCCATCAGATTACGGCCTTTTCCGCTCAATGCAACACTTTCTGAAGGGCCGCCGATTCGACTCGTTTAATGAAGTCGAGGTAGCGTGTCAAGAATTCTTTGATTCGAAGCTGGCTGAATGGTGCTTTGACCAGATCCGGAAGCTTGCAGATCGATGGCAGAAAGTCTTGGAAAATGATAGTCTTTATTTTGGGCAATAATTTTTGTTGTTTTTGCGAGTAAAATTTCAATTTTTTGCAAGTATTTACGAACTTTTGGGAAAACCTAATATTATAAGTTTAGATATTTGGCAAGGTGTGCTTATTATCATAAGCTCGTCTTAATATGAAAGTCGTAACATGAGAAAGGTTAACGTTGTCGTAATATCAAAGAATGATGAAGCTTATAAAAAGTAGAGGGGTTCATATTAACATATAAAAATAATAATTTATTTAGGTTTCTGTGATAATGTTGTGTGTACGAACGCCTGCAAGAATTTACTGCAACTTTGTGTATTTGCCATGGCAGCATTCATCACTTTTCCTATGTTACCAAAGAGGAAGTAAAAGTCGTAACAAAGTTGAAATCGCGTTTCGCAGCTCTCTTTGGCGTTTTACCTCCAAGACCTTTTCTGGATGCTCGATCAAGAAAGAGTCTCGGCGGTTGCGAGGTAGGAAAGCGACTGGAAATCGAGGGAGTTTTGCCACGTCGATTGTGGGGGTAGACGAAATGTTCGGTCGACAAAACGCTCTCTCTGTTGCGACTCGCTTGTTGTGCAGTAGGTTTCGCTTCGGAATGCGATAACGGCATATTGAATTCCAGTCGAACTCGCTGCATTCACCGACGGGCTAATATCCTTGGGAAAGATATTAATCCATCCCCCCAGCTATGGGTTGAATATCAGGACTCTTAACTTTGGCACGAAAGACTAAAAAGCAATAATTGTTTCCAGTTAAAGCGAAACCGTAGACTAAAAGAAAAATGAATGGATGTAAGTCAAGTTTTGATTTCCTGGTATCGATATCAAATGAGTTTTTTTCATCGTAAACTGAATTTTGAAGGTTAAATAAGTCCTCTGAGTAAATGGTATCATGGCTGAGACTAAGAACTACAATTATACAATTATAATTGCAACCTTGAAACTTCTGAATATTGTTTCTTATGTCTGTGTCTATGAATGTATCAAATTTGATTAAAATTGGACCGCTCCTTCTATAACCCGATTTTTTCGATTATCGATTTTCGATATTTATCGGAGGTACCTCGACACAAAACCTAGCTAAGAACACTCGCAGACGCTTATAGTAAAACTGTGTAAATTTTCAAGAAATCGGTTCAGCCGTTTCGGAGTCTATAGGTAACACACACACACACACAGACACACACACAGACAAAGTTCCATTTATAAACAAGTTCTATTAATGAGGTGGGGGTGACGGTTTTTTTTACTGGACTAATATTCAGAAAGGCTGGTATGAACTAATTAGATTTTATTGACTCATATTTGGCAAGGTGAGCTTATTATCATAAGCTCGTCTCAATGCTAAAGTGGAAAAATGAGAAAGGAATCTTTGCCAACGTTGAAAAAGTAAAATATGAAGAAAGTGTCAAACATATATAAAGTATATAAAAAAAAGTTTGCCCCCTTCTACCGAGTGCCCATAGCTCAGAGGTAGAATCGCCGACTGACGCCAATTCGGTGGGGTTTCAATCCTGGGTAAAAAGCAATCGAATGTCTAACTGTACTGATGAGCTGTGATACAGCGAAACAGGTCTGTCTGCGGATGACTATATATATATATATATATATATATATAGGAAAAACTACTAAAAAGTTGTAAGTTTAAAAATGTATTTTTTGACAGTATTTATTTATTTCTATTATTATACATATATATTTGATATTTCAGACCGGCCTCGGCCTTTCATCAGAAACAAATGATTTTAAAATTTAAACTAGAAGCGTTCGTCGCGAGAGCATTCGTCAAGAGATGTTTACATCACGTGACGTAGAAAGCGATAGAGTTTTTTAATATTTGTAAACGTTCAGCTATCTCTAATAATACATTTAAATGTTGTTTTAAAGAAAAAAATTTAAGCGTATCTAAAAAATGTTTAACTATTGAAATATTTATAAAGATTCAAAACACCTAAGTCCCTAGATGTATTTAAGTTTAAAACCCAGTATTTTTCTTTCTTCTGCGTGAGTATGTGGAACTAAAATCGGAATCTATCAATAAACATTTCCAGTTTTCTAATGTGTGTCCCACACACTTATTCAAAATTTTAAAAAATGATTATAGGAACCTCCATTCAAACAAAAAAATCAAAGACATTTTCGATAAACTACCCATAAATGCAATGAAACAAACACCCAACCTATCAGCTATCCTCACTTCTACCAAATATTTAAAAAATACAAACCTATCAGGGAATTACAAATGTGACAAATCCCGCTGTTTAGTTTGCAAATATTTAGTAAGCGATACAGTATTTTCTATACCCAACACCAGCATCAAATTACACCCACCACGCCTCACCTGTGACAGCCAAAATATATATTTAATCTTCTGTTCAATATGTCCAAATAGTGGATATATTGGTGAATCTAGAAACAGTTTTAGATTCCGTTTCAATAATCATAAACTAAGCATACGCCAAAACAACCCTTATTCACCCATAGCAGAACACTTCAATCAACCAGGACACACATTAGAAAACTGCAAATGTTTATTGATAGATTCCGATTTGTTCTACATACTCACGCAGAAAGAAAGAAAAATACTGGATTTTAAAATTAAATACATATAGGCTAGCGTTAAGTAGGGACTTAAATATTTTTTTCTTTTCTCAGTCCATTCTATTCGTATCATCAGCTTCCTTCACGCCAATATTCTCATCCTTCTCTTACCTATTCTTGAACACCCCTTATAACTTGTTCCTTTTTCTCACCACTTTCTTCCTATGTAATCCCTTGCACACCAGTGGCAGTAAAACTACCTTGCTTGGGTGAAATGATTAAAAAAATATATTACACGTTAAAAGATTATTAACGATAATGGAGACATCATACCGGAAACAAGTCGACTAAACTGTGTTTCAAGTGACCGACATTTTCCCATTAAGATTGAAAGAAGAACACCTTATTTTCCCAAACGTATAACTTATATTTTCATATTTAGAAGTTGAACTTCATTCTGATTAGTTAAATTCGACACAATTTTTTTATCTTCCTCAATCCATATTAATTCTTTAAATAAAAATTGTACTATTTTCTAGCTTCAAATGTAAATCATTTTCACAACAATGAGTGAATATTGCCTGATGACGACGTAAATCGTAAAACATAGAAATGTCTGTTTCGCAATGTAATTTAAATTAATCTATATATATAAAAGGCATTCTGTGACTCTGTGTGTGACTGTTCCCTATGCACGCCTACATTTTTAAGCTACGCCATTCAAACTTTCTAGGGACACATATCTACAGGGAAGCCAGGTTGACACATACTTTTTGAGTTTTAAGTTCAGCAATTTTCCCTTTCGCACTTTTTGGCTAATCGAGCCGATTGTTTACATTTGCTCCGTAAAACATCTAAGATCCAAGATGGTTGCTGAATTACGTAACAGAAATCAAATCACACCTGTCAAACCCGGCTAAAATATTTTTTATAAAAAAAATAAGCCTTCATATTTAATTTTTATTCCGATGTTTTAAAAATTCATTTGTTCAACAAAAAATGTGAATATTTTACCCATTAACAAAAGAAATATTAAAAATATAGGCGTGCATAGAGAACAGTCACATACAGACTCACAGATTGCCTTCTATATATATATATATATAAATTATATTTTAAGTGTCTGCAGCGAATTTAAACGTATTTGTTTCATCCGCTGAAGAAATTAAAAATGTTCTAAGTTGCACAGGCAACGCCGGGCTATGATGCTAGTTTAAATAAAAAATAATTATAATCAAATCATACTTTACGATCTGTTTTATTGAGCACTTTTAAAAAAAAAAAAAGCAAATGCTGGAGAACTCCGAATTTTAAAACTGTTGTTCTCTTCAAAGGGATATATATATATATATATACTAGTAGTACAGCCCGGTGTTGCTCGGGTGTAATGAAAGCTTTAAAATTAATCCTGGAGCTCAGACTCTTTGGGCGTTGGCACGAAAGACTAAAAGGCAATAGTTGTTTCCAGTTAAAGCGAAACCGTAGACTGAAAGAAAAATGAATGGATGTCAGTCAAATTTTGATTTCCTGGTATTGATATCAAATAAGTTTTTTTCGTCGTAAACTGAATTTTAAAAGCTAAATAAGTCCTCTAAGTAAATGGTATCATGGCTGAGACTAAGAACTACAATTATACCACTTAGAGCCAAACCCGAAGCAAAACCTAAAATAAAATGGCTGAAAAAAAATACAGACATACAGGCAGATAAACAGACACGCACAAAAACATATTACCTTATATATATATATATATATATATATATATTATCGACTTCACTATTGTAAGAACTGCAACGTTGAAACTTCTGAATATCGTTTCTTATGTATTTGTCTATGAGTATATTAAATTTGATTAAAATCGGATCATTCCTTCTATAACCCGATGTTTTCGATTATCAATTTTCGATATTTATCGGGGGTACCTCAACACCTAGCTAAGAACACTCGCAGGCATTTATAGTACAACTGTGCAAATTTTCAAGAAAATTGGTTCAGCAGTTTTGGAGTCTATAGGTAACGGACACACACACACATACACACACATACAAACACAGACAACGTTCCATTTATAAATAAGTTTATATATATATATTATCATACTGAGCAGATTCATATCGACTTTAAGGTTTTAGCTAGGACACTATTATGAGCCTTTGAGGGCTGGAAAACCAGTGACAAACTCTTGCGTATATCAACGCTCTATGTCTTCCACGATATCGAACATCGATTCAGTTCATTTCTTTTGAGCGCTTTTTCGATCTACCGTCTGCTGGTCCAACCAGCAACTATTTTACTGGCACATATATACTGAATTTCAACAAAAATTACTGAATTTACATTCATGTAAATAAAAGATTTACATTTATGTAACTTGTTTACATAAATGTAAATAAAAATTTACATTTATGTAAAACATTTACATTTTTTTAAAAATCGTATCACCCCGAGCAAGGCGGTAACGCCACTGATGTGCAGGGGGCTACGTAATAGCTAAATGATTGGAAAAGATAAAGCCGGAAACCACATTCTAAACAGGGAACAAGTTATGAGCCTCTTAACCTGTTCAATAGACATGGGTGGTGTGTGAACCGGGCGATAGATAGATCTATCTACTCCAATTGAAAAAAAAAACGAAACAAACTGAGAAGATTGGAAAAGAGAAAGCCAGAAACCACATCCTAAACAGGGAACAAGGGATGAGCCTCTTAACCTGTTCAATAGACATGGGTGGTGTGTGAACCGGGCGATAGATAGATCTATCTACTCCAAAAAAAAAAAAAGTGAGAAGATTGGAAAAGAGAAAGACGGAAACCACATCCTAAACAGGGAACAAGGGATGAGCCTCTTAACCTGTTCAATAGACATGGGTGGAGTGTGGACCGCGCGATAGATAGATCTATCTACTCCAATTGAAAAAAAAAAACAAAGTGAGAAGATTGGAAAAGAGAAAGACGGAAACCACATCCTAAACAGGGAACAAGGGATGAGCCTCTTAACCTGTTCAATAGACATGGGTGGAGTGTGGACCGGGCGATAGATGTAACTCATTTAAATAAATGTAAATCACTTTCACCAAATTCACTACTGAAAATTACCTGATGACGAGATAAATATTTTAAATCCCGAAGCATAGAAATTTCTTTGTCGCAATGTAAATTCATTTTAAATAAATAAATATTATAATAACATAAATAAATATTTTTAAATAAGAAAATAAATATAATTATATTCCGCCCTGCGTTGCAATGAATACTTTTTAACAAAGTAAATGCTAGAGAACTCTAGACTCTACACTTGTTGGTTCGCTTAATCTGAAGACACACACACACACACACACACACACACACACACACACACACACACACACACATATATATATATATATATATCCGAGTGAATAAGGAATGAAAAAAAATTTACAACGTTCAAAACATTAATTTAAAACAGTGCTCGATATATAATATAGAGCTGTGAATATTTATTATAAATTATAGTTTAGAACATGTACAATTTTGTTTTATCCACTACAAAGTGTACATTTTGTTTCGACATTGAAATTACAATGTCTCTTTAGGTGGTCTGGAAAGGAATGGAAAGCCTCTTTTCTTATATTTGTCGAGCTATTTGTGGGTTGTTGGCGGTAGTTTAGCCACAAGTGAATCAGTCACTGAAGTGCCATACGTGATACACGCTTGGGCGATCATGTCTCGAAAGAGACATGACTGACTGGGTAGAAGATTATCCCGCAGTAGTTTGCCATTGCTTTCTGTGGTAGCCTGGTTGCCAGCCAAGGCTATAGAACCCAATCTGTCCTGTTATTTAACTCATAACTGAAAGGAAGAGACGGATTAATACCTTTCCCAAGGTTATTTGCGCGTAAGTGAATGCGATGAATTCAACTGGAATTCGAACTCGGCTCCCCGATTTCTCATTCGGAGACGATATCCACTGCACCACAACGCACATAAGTCTTGTAAATTGTCCGTTAGAATTTTGAAAAGAGGGATGGATATGGGATATCGTTGATTAATGAAAGTGTCGGGAATTTTGTAGACAGATTTAACATAAGAAGATGGGTCATAGGTTTTTATGGCCTCATGACTGCTGAATTTTATTCTTTGGGTTTAGTAGAGGGGGAGAGTAAGGGTGGGGAGGAATAGGATTGGACCTATCTTTAATATTTATTTGTACAACTATAGAATATTTTTGTATTTAAACACAGTTTTTATAATTAATCTAATTTTGTATATTTAACCTTAATTCTAAATTTAGGAAATCACTTTTTTCTATAAAACTTTAAACTAGATTACAGTTTGTGGTTTGTAATAGGTAAAATTGGATGTAGGAGTGTTGTTAATACTATAAAGTGTTATCGTCTCTAAGGGGTCCTAGCTTTGGCTTTTGTAGTATTTTTTAGCATGATTGTAAGGTTAGTTATTTAATATGTTTGCAGTCTACTGAGGTTTCATGCCTCTGGTTTAATATATATATATATATATATATATATATATATATATATATATATATATATATATATATTCTAAACATATGCTATTAAATATGAGAGACAATGAATGTCTCTTATGTTTAATCATGAGCCGTTCTAAACGTCGTATTTTTGCTTTAATTTCAGTTGAAAATAAAGACAAAAATTCTCCAACATTTGGATAATTATTTATTGGTTTCTTCTAAGCTTTCGGCTCACATGAGCCATCTTCAGAGAGGTTGTTTAAACTGAAATATTATAAAATCCACCACCACCGACGATTTTATTTTGTGTTGACATAAAACTCCGCTTGGCAACGGCAATAGTTACCAAAAATAATAAACGCAGTTCTTAAGTTTGCGATGCGGTTTTATGACGTCGCACCGCGGGATAGCGCGAAATGACAACAAAACCATTTAGTCAAATGCAATGTAATATGTTATTTCCTGTTTTAAAGTTGATTTTATTGAGTATTGGTTGTTTTGATTTGATGTACATGGCCTCCAATATCTGCAGGTTCCTCTTACTGTGTGTATGAGTAAGGATCACCGTATTGTTGACCAAAATCTGTCTGATATTACTACATGTTTATGTTTTTCAGAGAAATGTTGTTTAATAGTACTCTGATCAGAAAGATGACATTTAAGTCTACGAGAGGGCGTGGTTGTAGTGAAACCAATATATGTACTAGGTTTTTTATTAGTATCAGAGATGCAATCTCTGAATAGGCATGTAAATTGGTACACTACATTGGTTTTTGTAAAGAATTTAGTTTAGTTTTTCAAGCGGAGTCGGTGATGGTGGATTTTATAATATTTCAGTTTAAACAACCTCTCTGAAGATGGCTCATGTGAGCCGAAAGCTTAGAAGAAAACCAATAAATAATTATCCAAATGTTGGAGAATTTTTGTCTTTATTTTCAACTGAAATTAAAGCAAAAATACGACGTTTAGAACGGCTCATGATTAAACATAATAGACATTCATTGTCTCTTATATTTAATAGCATATGTTTAGAAAATTACTTGCTGCCTCGATATACTATATATATATATATATATATATATATATATATATATATATATATACCAGTGAAATAGTTGCTGGCTGGACCAGGAGAGTGTAGATAAAAAAACAACTTAATGCACAGTCAAAACAAATGAACTGAATATGGAGAGCTAAGAATATATTTTTTAAAAAATGGAATACACACAATTTACTTGCTACCTAGGTTTCCACCACGCTGGTCTTTATAGGCAAAAGTCACCAGTGTGTTCTTTTATATATATTTATCGCGTAAGTATACATGTAAATGTACTAATATATATATATATATATATATATATATATATATATATATATATAGAGAGAGAGAGAGAGAGAGAGAGAGAGCGGCGTAAATTATTAAATGTACATATGAGGAAGGTGTATATAGTATTATTATTCAGGTGTTAATAAAACAGTGCTCATTATACGAACATATATATATTGTATATTTGGGAAGAAGTCTCTCTTTAATGCGCGCACACACACACACACACACACACACACACACACATATCTATCTATCTATCTATATATATATATATATATATATATATATATATATATATAGTCTTTACTATCTGTTGCCCATAGATAGATAGATAGATAGATAGATAGATAGATACGGACTGACACATATATTGGCTAGTTCTTTCGAAAATTTCATCAAGTTTTAAGCAGTTATCAATAATCGATACGAAATTAAGTTCAGTGATGAGGCAGGAAATTATGCTAAATAATATTTGTTGCGAAAAATGTTCTCTATTAATATTGATGTACCATTGCATCTATCGAATATAGATAACAGCAATACATTTTAATCTACTTTTATAGAAAGATTTTGCACACGTATGTTCGCATTTTGCCATAGTTATTAAATGAATTTAGATTCCTAAGTTTGACTGAATAATGTTAATTAAAAACTCAACACTGAATTGACTGTTCACTGATGAATAACACAGTAAGAAATATATGAGCGTTACATAAAAAGATATTTTATTTTTTTGAGCGTGTTATCAAACCTTGTTCGAGCGCGAAAAAACACACACACAAACGCACACACACACACACACACGCATATATATATATATATATATATATATATATATATATATATATATAGATAGATAGATAGATAGATAGATATTGTAACTAAGTTGAACTCGTAGGTTTATTTACCTTTTTGTTCATGCATTTACTTTTATAAAGAGTGCTCGATACAAATGGAGAGCGTTATACTGTAATGGTTGTTACAATGTTTTTATAAATTCATAATATCACTACACAAAAATTTTCATGTTTCGAAGCCAGCCCATTATGTTGTTGGCTTCATCTTCAGGTGATTTTTTAGACATGAGAATTATCTAGTTGAAAAGCCAGATTATTTGTGTTGGATTTGTTTTTTTTTTTGTTTTTTTTGAGGGGTTGGTCTGTATTTTGAGTTCTGTTGACCTTTTTAAGGTCTTAGGGTTAAGTGTTTGTTTAAATGGGCTGGCTTCGAAACATGAAAATTTTTGTGTAGTGATACTATGCATTTATAAAATACATTGTAACAACCATTACACTAGATAGATAGATAGATAGATAGATAGATAGATAGATAGATAAAACAGTGGGGAAATAGCTCCATTTTCAACATGTCATTTTAAGGCATACATTCTTCGACCCTTTATAAACAGAGAATGAGGAAAAAGCCCAGAGGTTAGCTTAGGTAAAGGAAGGGGTTGGGATGTATTGGTTTTCATTGGGTTGGGCTGGGGGAAGGAATTTAGTAGTAATTTCCTCTTTGGTCGTGGGAGGTATGTGGCCTGACAATTGAGCTAGTAGTGGTAGATGGTAGGGAAGTAACTGTTTGGCCAACTTTTAAAAACAATTTTTTTAAATTTTTTGGGGGAATAATTGGTAGAATAGGATAATTACCGTGATTTGTACTTATTTCTATGGCGGCAAATACTTATGATCTCCCTTCGTTTATTTAGGAGTATATTTTGGTCTTGAAATTTTAAAATTTTAATTTTCTCTGTCAAACATAGATTACATTTATCTCTTAAACTATTAGGGGTTCGAGCCTTGCTTATGAGTTCCCATTTTATCTGAGAATCTAAGTTACTCTCTTTTAATTTACAGTATTTTCTAGAAACGGCTGTTTGGTATCTTAAACTAGGGTTGGTGAAGGAGTGCTTGTGGTTATAAAGCCGTTGCTTCCAAATTCCCGCCGAATATAAATATATATAAACTTAAAAACAAAAACAAAAAACGACGGGCAAGGATAAGAATATTAATTTTTGGTTTGATTTTTTTCTCTGTTCTTATTAGTTTTCTTTTTGCTGGAGATAGTTAATTGCAATACACGATGCTCGCTTGGCCGCTCATGTCTCGAAAGAGACATGTTAAACTTGCAGGTTTTTCTGCAGAATGTTGCGATTACTTTCTGTGGTAGACTGGATGCCAGCCAAGGCCATATAAACCAATCTATCATGCTATTTAATCCATAGCTGGAGAGACAGATTAATACTTTTCCCAATGGTATTTGCGCGTAAGTGAATGCAAAGAATTCAACTAGAATTCGAACTCGGCTCTCCGATTTCTCGTTCCAAGCCGATATCCAATGCACAACAACGCCCATCATTAATGAAAATAAGGAGTCTTAAAATGTTCTATAATTTTCAACTTTCCAAGCGATTTTGACCACTTCACTGGCCATTTTCAGGGGTGTTATTTTTCCGATGATGTTATTTTGCTCTCATGTTGGACTGTAATGTAATTTTTGTGTTATTCAGTGTTTTAGAAAAAGAGTGTTCTTTAAAAGCTATCATGTGACGCGCACCAGTGAGCAACGCGTGAGCGTCTGTCTATTTGAAAAAAAAAAAATTTCAAGACTCCATTCCCACTGTTAAATAATGTAAGGTTGTTGTTAAGAGAAAATTGTTTAGTGCCTCTCTTATAGCGAGGTGCCTTTGATATTGTGATGAAAATACTTTTTGTATATTTTTACCAGCATAAGTATTTTCGTATTTTCAACTAACAATAATAGTGCAATTAATAGCATTTCTGAACCCACAATTGACAAGAACCTTTGAGAATTCTTTCTGCGGCTGATAATAGATGGATAAATAGTGAATTGACTCTTCACTGACAAGGAAGAAAAACATATTAAGAAATATATGAGTGTTACCTCTTCAGTCCCTTGATTTCTTCTTTGTTTTATCGTCTACCTGCGGTTTGTCTTTATATCGGCTTGGAACGAGAAATCGGGGAGCCGTGTTCAAATTCCAGTTGAATCCATTGCATTCACTTACGCGCAAATACCCTTGGGTATTAATCCGTCTCTTCCTTCTAGTTATGGGTTAAATAACAGGACAGATTGGGTTCTATAGCCTTGGCTGGCAAACAGTCTACCGCAGAAAGCAATGGCAACCTACTGCGGGATAATCTTCTACCCAGTCAGTCATGTGTCTTTCGAGATATGATCGCCCAAGAGTGTATCACGTATGGCACTTAATTGACTGATTGAATCTAATAGTTGGAAACATTATTAAGGGTTCTATTGGGCATAAAGTGGGGGATTAGTTTTATATTGTTATGAAGTAATAAACTGATCCCCCACTAATTACTACTTAATAATATAATACATCTCTTCTCCCTCTAGCTATGAATCAAATAACAGGACAGATTGGGTTCTATAGCCTTGGCAGGCAACCAGTTTACCGCAGAAAGCAATGGCAACCTACTGCGGGATAATCTTCTGCCCAGTCAGTCATGTGTCTTTCGAGACATGATCACCCAAGCGTGTTTCACATATGGCACTTACCTGACTGACTGACATGTCCGGTGGTTATAACATGCTGCTGGAACTTCTTATTTTTTAACCAAAAATTTTCAGTTGTTTTTTCTTTATTGTGAGATCAAGATGCAAGTGTAAGTTCTATCAAGTTACACACGATAAAATAAAAGTATATACTTAAGCATAGTATTGTTAGTCTACTGAATTTTGTATTTATTTGTATATATATATATATATATATATATACAAACGTAAACGTAAATGTCAATGTAAACAGTTCATTCTCTCAGTTATTAAAGTTTACTACAAGTTGTGAAATCTCTTGTCAATGTGTTTGCTCTTTAACGATGACTTTTTATTTTATTTCGTGTCAATAATTATATCATCTAGTAGTGAAGAATATATATATATATATATATATATATATATATATATATATATATATATATATGCATTACTCTTCAATGCCTTATTCTTTAAATTAATTGAGTTCTTTCAGTAACTGGCGTGTGCACACTGCTTATATACAACACCTAAAAATTTCCCTTCTCTGATTCTATGGCTTAGGGGTAGCGACTCCGACTGACACCACATCGCTCGAGTTTAGATCCTGACCAGAAGCAAGGGGATGTGTCTAGCCACACTGGTGAGCTGTGACGCAGCGAAACAGACTTATATGGGGATGACTGATATATATGTATATATATCTTCTCTATTATAATAAAGACCATCATGTAATTATTTGCATATATATATATATATATATATATACACACAGTGGAACCTGTTGTATATATATATATATATATATATATATATATATATATAGTGGAACCTGTTGTATGTGACTACCCCTACTGCCATCAAAAACTGGTCGCATACGGCAGGTTGTCGCTCACGAAAAAATATCTTCCTACGATCGTATATTTCACTCTCCAGAATGTACGTATTTTAGTATTTTACCATGAAATTTGGTAATAAATAAATGAGAACGTAAGTAGGTCTAATTTTGAAAAAAAAACTATTCAGCATAATTATTTTTTAATATTAAAAACGTATTCATAACAAAAGAAATAACAATTATTTATTCACACTGGTGTAGGCTTAAAAAATCAGTTATTGCAGTTCGTGTGGTGTTCTTTTGTAATGTGACCATTTCGATTCTCATTGATGTTTGTACTTTTGGTCCACCATTTCTTGGTCTTCATGAACCAAAGCTTTCAATCTTTTTTTAGAAGTGAGTGACAGTAAAAGAGAATCTCAGATAATAAATGGAAAAATATACAAACGTATAAGAAAAAAAAAAGATAACGATCAGGGTAGAGAGAGAGAGAGAGAAAAAAAAAGAGAGAGCGAGAGAGAAAAAGAGAGAGAGTAAAACGATAGAGAAAAATAAAGATAATGAAAGAGATAAACATTGAAAATTTAAATTTCACATAGATGCGATTTTTTTTTCCTACGCTCGAATTTATCCAAGTTGGTACAGAAACCGACAAATCTCTTGAACTTGTCACATGTAATAAGTATATGCTAATACAAGACAGCCGCCGTTTGACCACCGCCATTTCAACAAATAATAAAAATTTGACACTTCACTACAATAACAAAACAACGAAAAAGTGTTTCTGGCTTAGATTAAATGAAAATGAAATAAATTACTAACTTAAATTCTCTTAATTTAGAAGTTAGGACTGTACTGCCAAAATTAATTTTTGTTAAAGTGGTCGCTTGACCAGTGATTTTTATTCTTTCATGCTGGTCGTTGGTCGCGTTTCGGAAGAGGTCGCTCACTGGGGGTCAATTAGCATTAGCAAAGAAAATAGTGAATAGAAAAACGGTCGTAAATAGCAAGTGGTCTCTGACGACGGAGGTCACATACACCAGGCTTCACTATATATATATATATATATATATATATATATATATATATATTGACAGAAGTAAACGTAAATGTCAATGTAAACAGTTCATTTATGTTTGCTCCATAACGGTGCCTTATTTTATTTTTTGTCAATAATTATGTTGTCGAGTAGTAAAGAATATATATATATATATATATATATTCTTTATTACAATATAGACGGTTGTAAATTATTTGTATATATATATATATATATATAATCATCCGCAGACAGATCTGTTTCGCTGTATCACAGCTCATCAGTACGGTTAGACTCCGATTGCTTTTTATAAATATAGGGTACGTATGGATGGAATAATATTCCGTATCCAAAAAACAATATTCTTAAAAATGTGCTCAATACAAAGTAGAGCTAATATAATATATTCAGATATTATAACATGAATGTTTTATAATATCACTACAAAAGTAGCTATTTTGTTTCGACATTTCTTGTGTCTTATCAAATGCAAGGTTTATTTTAAGTTGAAGGGCTTTAAAAGGTTAAAAACAAGCAAAACTCCCTTAATCAGGGAGGCATTGTTGTATAGACAGTGTGAATTAATCAGAATAAAGTAACTTCTAATTTGGAGAATATGTGAGCAGACTCACAATGAATTTTGGATAATTCTAAATGAAAATAGAATGGTTCTTTTGTTATTATTATTTTGCAAAATGTTACAAGCCAGCCAGGAAGCCTTTGATTCGGCTAGCCAATAAAAAAAAAAAGAAACTAGCAGGGGGAAGTAATCACAAAAACTGGACCCCAGAACAATTCATTTGATGCGCATGTTATTGTGCAGTATTAACAAAACAACCATTCTATTTTCATTTAGAATTATCCACTTGGCAATAAATACTAAAAAATACTATGAAATACATCATTTTCTTAAAAAAAAACTGGGTTTGCCTAATAATTATAGCCGGTAGGGTATATATATATATATATATATATATATATATATATATATTATGTAATATAATTAGTGTAACATTTTTGTGACACAGAATTTTCCAAGTTCCGGAATCATTTTTTTATTATGACTCCATGTTTAAACAATAATTTTGGGGGTGACTAACAAAATTTTTTTCCCAAAATTACCTAAAAACTATTGCTTGAAGATGGAGTCATAGTAGAATATAATTTGGAAATATGAGAAATTCTGTGTCACTAAAATGTTAAATTAATTATATTACAATGATATTAAGCTCTACTTTTGTATTGATCACCGTAAAATTACAAATAAACGTTAAGGAATAGTAACTTTATTATTGTCTTTCCTCCACATTACTATATATATATATATATATATATATATATATATATATATGATTGTTTAATACTTAGTTTTTGGACCTAATAGGGTTGACCAGTACACATTAGTATTAAAAATTGTTCTATAAAATTATATTGTAGAACTTTTAAATATTTTTATTAAAAAGTTATTAAAAATCGCCTGAAGTCACCACTCATCGTAGAAACCAAGGTAGCGAAATAACTTGTTTAAAAATTATATATATATAAACGAAATGCCCCAATTTAACACACGTTAAATTCTGTGCAGGAATGTTTGTGTACATGTTCCTGTGACTATGTTAGTTAAAATGCTTCCAAGTTAGTGCCTATCTATCTATCTATCTATCTATCTATCTATCTATCTATCTATCTATCTATCTATCTATAAATAAACGTTAAGGGATAGTAACTTTCTTATTGTCTTTCCTCCACATGACTATATATATATATATATATATATATATATATATATATATATATATGATTGTTTAATACTTAGTTTTTGGTCCTAATAGGGTTAGAACAGTACACATTTTTATGAAAAAAATTATATTGTAGAACTTTTGAATATTTTTCATTTATAAACGAGTTATTTCGCTACCTTGGTTTCAACGACGAGTGTTTTTTTTCAGGCGATTTTTAATAACTAAAAATTTCAATTTAAAATTTCAAGCATTTTAATAGTTATTAAAAATCGCCTAAAAAAACTACTCGTGGTGGAAACCAAGGTAGCGAAATAACTCGTTTATAAATGAAATATATATATATATATATATATATATATATATATATATATATATATATATATTGTAAAACGTACCAATATATATAGTGAAAG
>JBBBDQ010001083.1:1982500-2027500 GCA_037127315.1 Ascarosepion bandense | reverse complement strand
AATTTTTTCGGTCTCAAAATGACTTAGCCGATTATATATATATACAGTTAAATATAAGAGACAATGAATGTCTATTATGTTTAATCATGAGCCGATCGAAATATCGTATTTTGGCTTAAATTTAATTTAATTTAATTTAATGTGAGCCGGAAGCTTAGAACCAACTTAATAAAAATTTTATCCAAATGTTGAAGAATTTTTATCTTTATTTTCACCTGAAATTAAAGCCAAAATACGATGTTTAGAACGGCTCATGATTAAATATAATAGACATTCATTGTCCCTTACATTTAACAGCATATGTATAGAAAAAAAAAATATATATATATATAGGTACTCCGGCATATACGCATCGCTCATTCAATAATGAATTAGAGCACTATGGCTATTGGTCGTGTATAATGATACGCGCTAAAAAAAGGCTATCTTCTTCTACCAAACGCTCGTGGTCCAGTGGTAGAATCGCCGACTGACGCCAATTCGGTCGGATTTCAATCCTGGGTTAAAAAGCAATCGGAGTCTAACCGTACTGATGAGCTGTGATACAGCGAAACAGATCTGTCTATATATATATATATATATATACATGTGTGTGTGTGTATATAGTACCCTAATTATTTAATATTCAATGCGACATGCAAGGCTGGTAAAATATTCCAAAACGGTAAATATCTTCCTGACTAAATTTTGTCCTGCCATCTAACTCTATCAGTTCTACAATTAGAAAGAATCTGAACTGTAATATAAATATTTTTACTTCCACATCTTAAACAATTAAAGATTTAGTCAATACAAAACAAATTAACAAATTAAAATTGAAGTCGGAATTTATTCAATCGCCCGTAATAATTGTTAGAAAATACATTTGAGAAACCTCAAGGAATCTAAATAAAAAAAATTATATGAACACAAAAGGAACATTTTACAAAACAATACATCAAATGCGTTGATTGCCCACCGTGACGAGACTGACCACAATTTTGACATAACAATGCATTTTTGAACAAATGTGAAAACGATTCACGACCCCAAAATTGCCTTGATCACCAGTTCATCGATAGAAAATTTACACGACTTAACTATTCTTGGTAGAATTTCTATTATCATAATGTGTGATATCAACTCACGAAAGAAAAAAAAATCCAATATATTTAAGCCTAAATAACAAATAACGAATTTAGTCTAATGAAATATTAAATGAGGAAACTAGTCAGACAAATTGTTTCCAATTCGTCATATATTTTTCCCAATATTGTTCTTGATATATAAAAAATATAGATCGTTATCTCTTATACACATGTATATACAGTGTGCGATTGAGAAATTGTCGTCTAAATTAACCAAAACAAAAGTGACACTGATATCTTATTTTAAGAGATATATTTAAGAAAACCTCTAAAACTGGATGTGTGCTGTGGTGCAGTGGATATCGGCTCGGGACGAGAAATCGAATTCCAGTTGAATTCATTGAATTCACTTATGCGCAAATACCCTTGGGAAAGGTATTAATCCATCTCTTCCTTCCAGTTATTTTTTTTTTAATCGTATCACCCCGAGCAAGGCCGTAACGTCCACTGATGTGCAGGGGGCTACGTAATAGTGAAAAGATCGGAAAAGAGAAAGCCGGAAACCATATCCTAAACAGGGAACAAGGGATGAGCCTCTTAACCTGTTCAATAGACATGGGTGGAGTGTGAACCGGCCGATAGATAGATCTATCTACTCCACTTGAAGAAAAAAAAAAGTGAGAAGATTGGAAAAGAGAAATTGCACAAATAACAATTTTAAAAATGGGTTAAATAACAGGACAGATTGGGTTCTATAGCCTCGGCTGGCAACCAGTCTACCGCAGAAAGCAATGGCAAACTACTGCGGGATAATCTTCTGCCCAGTCAGTCATGTCTCTTTCGAGACATGATCGCCCAAGCGTGTTTCACGTATGGCACTTAACTGACTGACTGACTAAAAAAATATCTTTATATTTACAGAGTAAATTTATTCAGTAAAATCATTATTGATTTCAACCACGGGCTCCAGCCGACTTCGGAATCACCTGCATCCCTTTTGGTCAGTCTCTAAATGTAAGCAGTAATGTGGTCGCATGTCAGTGTTACATGGCGCAGAGTCCAGTTGCCAGACATAGGGTCTTCCAGGATCTAGGGCAGCACTATTACCTGGTACTGGTTGTAGTCCTCCGTATTAAGTGTGAGTCCCTCCATAAAGGAATAACGTTCCCATCACTAATAATCACACCAAACAACTTCGTATTCACAATTAGCCTCATCCAACTCTTTTCGAATAGTCTTCAATGTCTTCAGATTGACACCCAAAAACTCTGAAATTTATATATATATATAAAGGAAAACACAACACGTCATTTCAGTTGGTTATAAATTATAATTCATTTCTATGAGCTTAATGCCTAAGTCCTGACTCTTTTTCTCTTTTTCTTTTCCTTCTTCTTTTCATTTTTATTTTTATATTTTTTATCCTTCCCTTCAGTTAAAGAAAATGCTTATTCCGGCAAAATTTTATGTCCCGAATGGAAGGAATATTGTGTGGTCTGATGAAATGAGCTAATTAAGCTCATTGAAATGAATTATAATTTATAACCAATTTAAAAGACATGTTGAGTTTTCCTTTATAAATATAATATTGCTCTGGATAACATTCATTGAGCTCTCAATATAGAAATAACATTTAATATTTTATATTAAGTTGATCTTGTTTGATTATCCTCACCATTTACGAACTGGACATCTCTCCCTCTCTCTCTCTCTCTCTCTCTCTCTCTCTCTCTCTCTCTCTCTATCTATCTATCTATCTATCTATCTTCGGTCGGGTTTCAATCCTGGGTTAAAAGAAATCGGAGTCTAACGGGACTGATGAGCTGTGATACAGCGAAACTGATCTGTCTGCGGATGACTATATATGTACGTGTATATATGTGTGTGCATAAATCTTTGTGCTCGCATGTATATATATATCTATATATACAAATATACGTATATGGTAAACATACTTGTAAATGCATATATATATATATATATATATATATATATATATATTACTTTCACAATATCAACTATATTGTAGTAGATCACGAAAGCGCCTATGTAGAAAGAGCGAAGTGAACTCGAATATTGGAGTTCATATCGAGATTTAATACGTTATCTTTATCTTATCCCAACATCAGTCAGTCAGTCAAGTGCCATACGTGATACACGCTTGGGCGATCATGTCTCGAAAGAGACCTGACTGACTGGGCAGAAGATTATCCCGCAGTAGGTTGCTATTGCTTCCTGCAGTAGATTGGTTGCCGACCAAGGCTATAGAACCCAATCTGTCCTCTTATTTAACCCATAACTGGAAGGAATAGACGGATTAATACCTTTCCCAAGGGTATTTGCGCGTAAGTGAATGCAATGAATTCAGCTGGAATTCGAACTCGGCTCCCGATTTCTCTTTCCGAGCCGATATCCACTGCACCACAACGCACATCCCAAGGTGTGTTTCCTAAATCTTCAGATATGGAAAGATTCAGAATGAATCAAGTGAGTTCAAGAATCAAAAATCTTTTCTTCGCTTCTCTCTCACATTGTGTTTATATATATATATATATATATATATATATATATATCCAAGTATGGGTGGAATAATATTCCCCATCCAACTTTTTTTTCTTTTTCGAAATAACAACATCACTTGACAAGACACAAAAAGTGTCGAAACAAAATAGCTACTTTTGTAGTGATATTATAACATATCAATGTTATAATTTATTAATAAATATTATTATTATTATTATTATTATTATTATATATATATATATATATATATATATATATATATATATTTGTGTGCATGTGTATACGTGTGTGTGTGAAAGGGAGCCATGTTTATGTAAATAGATGTAACTATATGCGGATACGCATGTATCACCTTTTCACTTTTTCTTTCTGTTTCCTGAATTCTCGACTCACTTTCATTTTCCTTGCCTTCAAACGCTATTATAACTCACTTCCGGCGATTTCTCCACCATTGCTCGTCCTCATTTTGCGTATGGCTCTTCTCATCCAATCATCAACCTTCATCCTTCCAGTCCACGCTTATTTTTTCTTAGCCGCATTTACTTTCCTCTGGCGCTTGCCGCCGTTTTTGCTTTCTTATATATATATATATATATATATATATATATGCGATTGTATTTTCATATTCCTTTATATTTTGTTTCATTTCCCGATCATCAAATGCAACATCTACCGGTAATACATTTTACGTTATCCCAAAATATAAAAAAAAAGTTTCGCATTTTTTTATTCATTTTTTGATAACACACAAACACGCGCGCGCATACACACGCACACACACAAGCGCACGCGCACACACACACACACACACACACACACACACACACACACACACACACACACACACACACACGCCCTTTCATCCGAATATAAATTCTTGTTTTGATCTTCTGCCTTTTTGCATTACTTTGTGTAGCTACAAAATTTTGTTTTTTTATATATGTTGGCCAGATCGTGAGAATCTCTCTCTCTCTCTCTCTCGCTCTCTTCATATATATATATATATATATATATATGTGTGTGTGTGTGTGTGTGTGTGTGTGTGTGTGCGTGTATAAGGTGTTTTCTCGGCCAACGGAAGAAAAGACCTATAAGACTAAATTTTGATATTTGATCATTTATTAACGTTTTACTTTGAGCGATGACTTTTCAGAATCCGTTTGACAGTGTGTCACTCGCCATATATGTTTATAGGGTGCGATAGATAAATTGTAGTATAAATTACGCAAAAATGAAAACAACATTGGCATCTTATTTTAACAGAAATATTTTCCAAAATTGCATAAAAACACTAAATAGTAAATTTTCTTCAAGGAAATCGCCATTGGCTTTAACCACGTCCCCCAGACGACTTCGGAATCTCCTGCATCTCTTCTGAACGGTCCCCCTGTTTAATTTGCTGCCATAATCTTTGCCTTCAGTTCATCTTTGATGTTACGAGGAGTTTTCTTTCCTCACTCACCTGTCTCTCACACATAATAACCGATGAGGTTGCAGTCTGGAGAGATAGATGTCCAGATGTAAAAGCTGATATGGTCACAGAAATTACCTAACAGACATGACTGACTTCTACTTGTGTGGCATAGGGTTTTCCAGAAGCCACGATCTTGCTAAAGGGATGCACTACCTCCTCAAGGCATTTCATGTAAAGCCTCCGTGTTGAGTTTGAGTCCTTACCAACAAATTCGGGATTTATTTTCTTATAATAACGATAAGAGAAAATTTTCCGACCTGCTGTACTTTCGTAATCATCATTAGCCTCATCCAACTCTTCCTGAATCCTCTGCACTGTTTCCACATTGACACCCAAACATTCTGAAATGTTCGTGTTCGAGGATTCGGGGTAAATGTCAAGCAGTGCAGTATGCCGTTTCCGGATTTCTGGTTGAATGTATTGCGTTATGATGTTCCTTTTATTCACAGACGGTACCCAACTGACCCTACTATACTGTGCGACAAAATAAAAAACAACGCACATGCGCGAAGTTAAATTATAAAATGGGGACAATTTACACATAGAACGGGGTTGGTGATTTTGTATGCCGGCATATTAATACAAATGTTAATCATTTATCACAGTAGACCCCCAAAGTTAAACACAGGGATGTAAAAAAAAAAAAAAAAAAAAAAAAAAGAAACCTTGATTGAATGAGACAAGAAACAGGTAATTTTAAATTATATTATCACAATATAATTTAAAATTCTCCGTTTGTCGTCTACCTGGATCATAGTTTTGGCTTTCATTTTCACATTCACAGTTTTCAAAACTTTACAGACTTTGTTCTAATTTTTTGTTTTGTTTTTTATTCTTTGGTTGCTTAACGATGCGTGGACCCCCGCCTTCTAAAATGATAGCAGCATATTTTTATCGATACGCTGTTTGAAATGATGGCAACACAAACATTGATGTAAGTACTGTTGAATATCTTACATTAAGACATAAGAAAAAAAAAACAAACAAAATTATCGAAACCCCTGATCTCGACAGGAGGTATATATATATATATATATAAATATATATATATATATACTACCGGTCATAATTATTAAGCAACTCCAGTTTTTTTTAAAGAAATGATGTATTTCATACTATTTTTAGTATATATTGCCAAATGAAAATAAAATGGTTCTTTTGTTATTATTACTTTGTAAAATTTTACAAGGCAAGGAAGCACAGATGAACTCGTTCGAATCACCCTAAATTGTCTTCATTCTTCCATTGATGAAACTGCAATTTAGGTAATTAATAAATATTTATAAATTCATTTGATGCACATATTATTGTTTAGTATGAACAAAAGAACCATTCTATTTTCATTTACAATTATTCACTTGGCAATAAATACTAAAAAATAGTATGAAATACATCATTTTTTTAAACACTTGGGTGGCCTAATATTTATGGACGGTAGTATATATATATATATATATATATAGCACATCTACAGGGTGCGATGGGTAAATTTTGCAAAGTAATAATAACAAAAGAAACATTCTATTTTTATTTAAAATTATTCACTTGGCAATCAATACTAAAAAGTAGTATAAAATACATAATTTTTTAAACGTTGAGGTGGCCTAATAATTATGGTTGGTAGTGTATATATTCATCATTCCTTGGCCACATAATTATTACAAAATGAATAAAATAATATGTCTTTATTATAGATAATGTCTATACTTCCATTTTTAGACTTTTTGCTTATTAGTTTAATTAACAGTATAGCCCGACATTGCTCGGGTTTAATGAAAGCTTTAAAACTAATCCAATTGTCCTGGAGCTCAGACTCTTTGGACGTTGGCACGAAACACTAAAAAGCAATAGATGTTTCCTGTCAAAGCGAATCCGTAGACTGAAAGAAAAATGAATGAATGTAAGTCAAATTTTGATTTCCTGGTATCGATATCAAATAGGTTTTTTAGGTCGTAAACTGAATTTTGAAGGCTAAATAAGTCATCTGAGTAAATGGTATCATGGCTGAGACGAAGAACTTCAATTATACCTACTTAGAGCCAAACCCGAAGCAAAAACTAAAATAAAACGGCTGAAAAAAATACAGATATACAGGCAGATAAACAGACACACGCACAAACATCTTAACTTTTTTATATAATCGATTTTCTGCACTATTTTAAGAACTGCAAACTTGAAACTTCTGAATATCGTTTCTTATGTCTTTGTCTATGAGTGTATCAAATTTGATTAAAATCGGACCACTCCTTCTATAACCCGATTTTTTCGATTATCGATTTTCGATATTTATCTGGGGGCACCTCACCACAAAACCCAGCTAAGAACACTCGCAGACGCTTATAGTACAACTGTGTAAATTTTCAAGAAAATCGTTTCTTCCGTTTCGGAGTCTATAGGTAACGGACACACACAAACACAACGTTCCATTAATAAATAAATTTAGATACCCAGCTCTTTGCTTTTTTCCTTCAATATTTCAGGCCAAAATATTCATCGGCGTCTTGCGGAATATGTTTGAGTCATGATTTCTTTCATTGTTTTTCTGTTCTTATTAAATAAAACCATTTATTAATTGTGATTTTTTTTAATCATTTCACCCCGAGCAAGGCAGAAACGCCACTGATGTGCAGGGGGCTACATAAATGTAAAAAGATTATTTAGAAAAGAGTAAGGAGTACAAACTAGTTAGAAAGGAACAACAGAAATCTGAGAAAGCAGGTGCGATGACAGATACATAGGTGGAGAGAAAGGGAAGGTTATACAGGGGAGGGGAGAAAGCTAGAGTCCAGTGGTTAGTAGATGAGTATTGACTTTGCATTTAAGAAGAAACGGACAGGAGTATCGCCGAAATAAAATACGGAATTAGAACATCACTTTAGAAATCCAAACAACACCAGCGAGACGAGATACCGAGAACGCTAGAAGTCATGCGAGGATTCGCCATCGGAGGCCACAGTTTAAGCAACCAAAGGTACGCAGATGATACAGTACTGATAGCAGACACAGAAAGGAAACTACAAGACCTCCTACAGAAAATAGCTGAAAAGAGTGACGAGAAAGACTACAAATAAACTCCAAGAAAACTGAATGCATGCTCATCAGCAAAAAGGGCAGCCCAAAATGCCAAAGACAGTTGAGGGATTCTAAAACCAAGCAGGTTCAAAAATTTAAATACCTGAGAAGTGTTATAACTGAAGACGGAAAGTGCGACACTGAGATCCGAAGGCGAATTGGCATGGCGAAGGAAGCATTCCAGAAGTTGAGTAAAGTATTTAGAAACAGGACAATTTCGCTAGAAACAAGGAAGAGAGTATTGGATTGCTATGTGATGTCTGTTTTTCAATATGGCAGTGAATGTTAGACAATATCTTCGAAGATGAAGGAAAAACTTGAAGCATCTGAAATGTGGTTCTACAGAAGGATGCTGCGGATATCGTGGATCGAGCATGATGAAGTTTTGGAAAGGATGGAAACGAAAAGGAAATTAATACTGAGCATCAGTAAGGGACAACTAAAGTTCATGGGACATGCAATGAGGAAGGAGAGCTTGGAGAACCTGATACTAACAGGCTAGATATAGGGAAAAAGAGACAGGGAAAAGCAGTGGATAACATATTTAAAGGACCTAATCAGGTGGATGATGGAACGAGGGTTGCATATCAAGCCAACTTGAGCGTTTCTCTTCATTATCTCTAAGGTTGTATTCTTTTCATTTAATAACATTACGACCTTTTCTTTTTTCGGGTCATATCAGTCAATTAAGTGCTATACAATTTTGGGCGATCATGCCTCAAAAGGCTGGGTAGAATATTTCCCCTCAGTAGGTTGCCATTACTATCTGCAGTAGATTGGTTACTAACCAAGGCTGAAGACCCTAACCTGTTCTGTTATTTACCCTATAGCTGGATGGAAAAAAGCCGGATTAATACATTTCCCTAGGGTATTTACGCATAACTGAATGCAATGAATTCAACTGAAATTCGAACTCGGCTCTCCGATTTCCTGTTCTGAGCCGATATCCACTGCACCACAACGCGCATCAGATCATATCAGTCAGTTAAGTGCCATACGTTAAACAAGCTTGTGCGATCATGTCTCGAAAGAAACATGACTGACTGGGCAGAAGATTATCCCGCAGTAGGTTGCCATTGCTTTCTGCGGTAGACTGGTTGCCAGCCAAGGTTATAGAACCCAATCTGTCCTCTTATTTAACCCATAACTGGAAGGAAGAGACGGATTAATACCTTTCCCAAGGGTATTTGTGCGTAAGTGAATGCAATGAATACAACTGGAATATATCTTTCTTAAAACACATCGCGATTCCCAGGTAACTGAAATGAAAATGACTATCTGTAACACTACTGTTTATTTTCCATAAAGCATGAACAATAATAGATTAGTACTAAAATCACACTAGCAAATAAATTAGTTATTTTTCTCTAATAAAGACAGATATTTTATGTGAACTTCATATGGTATACTTATCATATAAATCTATTCAAAAAATTATCCTAATATCGTTTTTGCCTAATCTTCAAGAATTCAAATGTAAAGTCAATAGTCATCTCTTATCTCACTAAGTCGCATCCTCTCTCTCTCTCTCTCTCTCTCTCTGTCATACTCCTTTCTTCGTCCACTCCACACTCACCAATATTCTCATCCTTCTCCTACCCTCTTCCTGACAGCCCCTGTAACCTGTCACTCTTTTTTATAACTTACCTCCTATGTAAACCCCTGCTCAACAGTGGCAGTAAAATGCCTTGCTTGGTGTGACACGATTATAAAAAAATATATTATCAAATAATGACTCGCATAATACTATATGACTTATACTAGTCCTAATAATTCGTTGGTCAAAATATCGTCTTCTATCATATCCAGTTAACAGATAAAAATCATGAAAATCTAAGCGAAAAGAGATTAGAAAGAAATTCGATGAATCACAAAAATTTCTCAGTCTCGACTGATGAACTAACTGACGAAAAACATTCCTATGTATTTGATTTTTAATAAGTTGTGTGTGTGTTACTGTAGACTTTTTTATTTTAAAGTTTGTATGTAAAGTTGATTGATAGCTTCAACAATGTTTAATAAGTCTAACGTCTGTCTGTGTTCATTCTGATAAGTTTTAGTCTGCTTTTCGCATTCAGGCTTTTGTCAGATCATCATTTGTCCTAAATAGAAAGACAGAGAGAGAGAGAGAGAGAGAGAGACTCAAAATGTTCCGACAAAAGAAAGAATAATTCATCCCATTATAAACTCAATCAATCAATGCTATAAATAAACCCATCCTATGAGATAAATTTATATATTGTCGAAACTAATGATGCAAGTTTGATAAATAATATAGTTTCGCGAGGAACTCACAAAAAAATTACAGTTTTTATGGTGTTGGCGATTGGTTGTCTGGAGGAAGTACAATTTTTTTCTTAATCAATTCAAAAGATGAGAAAGGTCATATAAGAAAACCTCTACTTTTGATCGAAAAATAAAACAATGTTTGGCAGATCGAGATTAAAGTCTTTCATAATCGATGCCTTTGATAAATGATTTTTATAAGGAAACAGTAATAATCTCCTTGTATTTGAGGGTAAAATTGGTTGCATCAATGTTTTTACTCTAGAATTTTGTGACACCATAATTACAGGTGTCAGTATAAATTGCTCCAGCTCAGTTGCCCGACGAGACTTCTAAGTTATATCGCTTGTTTACGATAATTAATTCGTGGCACAGTGGATATAGGCTCGGAATGAGAAATCAGGGAGGAGAGTTCGAATCCCAGTTGAATTCTTTGTATTCACTTACGCGCAAATACCCTTGGGAAAGATATTAATCCATCGCTTCTCCCTCCAGCTACGAGTTAAATAGCAGGACAGGTTGGGTTCTGTAGCCTTGGTTGGCAACCAGTCTACCACAGAAAGTAGTCGCAATCTACTGCGGGAAAATATTCTGCCCAGTCAGTTATGTTTCTTTCAAGACATGATCACCCAAAGCGTGTATCACGTATGGCACAAAAACATAAAATATGATAGAATAAAAAATTCTAGCAATATTTCAGCTTCACATCGTTCTCGTTGTTTCAAAATCTTTTGATGATGTCCATTGTCTACAAACTTTTCACTCTCTTTTCTTTGTCTCGTATTTTTGCTTTTTCGTGGACATTTAGTCATTTCCCTCTTTCCGTCAAAAAACTTTTTATTCTATAATCATATCGCCCCAAGCAAGGCATTTTACTACCACTGTTGTGCAGGGGGCTACATAGAAGGAAAGTTATAAGAAAGAGTGACAGGTTATAGGGGGTGTCAGGAAGTGGGTAAGAGAAGGATGAGAATACTGATGAGAGTGGAGTGGACGGAGAAAGGAGCATGAGAGAAGGATAAATGTGGCTATAAAGTGAGGGATCAATTTATATATTGATTGTAATGTAGAACTGATCCCTAACTTTATATCTACATCATAATAGTTTTTAATTTTTTTTATAATCATATCGCCCCAAGCAAGGCATTTTACTGCCACTGTTTTGCAAGAGGTTACATAGGAGGAAAGTTATGAGAAAGAGTGACAGGTTATAGGGAGCGTCAGGAAGTTGGTAAGATAAGGATGACAGTAGCCATAAAGTGAGGGATTAGTTTATATATTGTTTGTAATATAGAATTGTTCCCCAACATTATATCCGCATTATTATAGTATAGAATTTTTTTTTAATAATCATATCGCCCCAAGCAAGGCATTTTACTGCCACTGTTTTGCAGGGGGTTACATAGAAGGAAACTTATGAGAAAGAGTGACAGCTTATAGGGTGGTGTCAGGAAGTGGATAAGAGAAGGATGAGAATACTGACGAGAGTGGAGTGGACGGAGAAAGGAGCATGAGAAAAGGATGAATGTGCCTATAAAGTGGGGAATCAATTTATATATTGATTGTAATGTAGAATTGATCCCCCAGTTTATAACCACATTATAGTAGTATAGAAATTTTTTATAATCATATCGCCCTAAACAAGGCATTTTACTGCCATTGTTTTGCAGGCGGTTACAGAGTAGGAAATTTATGCGAAAGAGTGACAGGTTATAGGGGATGTCAGGAAGTGGGTAAGAGAAGGATGAGAATACTGATGAGAGTGGAGTGGACGAAGAAAGGAGTATGAGAGAGAGGGTGCAGGTTAGTGAGATAGAAAATGTTAGTGAGATGGTTTCAGTTGCTGCAAGAAAGCGAGAAGGCAAGAAGTCCCGCAGATTTTAATATCTCATCTGTTGTTAGGAGACAACCAAAAGAAATCGAACGAAAGAAAGTATTGATTTCTGACGGTTTTCTCTCAATCACAGGACGAGGCGTAGATCAACATTGGTTCTGGGACAGAAATCAAAACAGGGACGACTGATATATAAACTTACTAGCAGTATAGCCCGGCATTGCTCGGGTGTAATGAAAGCTTTAAAACTAATCCATGGTCCTGGAACTCAGACTCTTTGGACGTTGGCACGAAAGACTAAAAAACAATAGTTGTTTCCAGTTAAAGCGAAACCGTAGACTGAAAGAAAAATGAATGGATGTAAGTCAAATTTTGATTTCCTGGTATTGATATCAAATAAATTTTTTTCGTCGTAAACAGAATTTTGGAGGTTAAATAAGTCCTCTGAGTAAATGGTATCATGGCTGAGACTAAGAACTACAATTATATCTACTTAGAGCCAAACCCGAAGCAAAAACTACAATAAAAGGGCTGAAAAAAATACAGACATACAGGCAGATAAACAGATACACACACAAACATCTTGCCTTATATATATATATATAGTATCGATTTTCTGCACTATTTTAAGAACTGCAACCTTGAAACTTCTAAATATTGTTTCTTATGTCTTTGTCAAATTTAATTAAAATCGGACCACTCCTTTTTTTCGATTATCGATTTTCGATATTTATCGGGGGTCCTTCGACACAAAACCTAGCTAAGAACACTTGCAGGCGCTTATAGTACAACTGTGTAAACTTTCAAAAAAATCGGTTCAGCCGTTTGGGAGTCTATTGGTAACGGACACACACGCACACACACGCGCACACATACACACACAGACAAAGTTCCATTTATAAATAAGTTTACATATAAGTTTACTTTTATTTTAGCGATTCCATTTTGAGGTGTTAAAGAAAGCAGAGAAAGCATTGATAATGTTGTTGAGGCATATATGTTGGGAAATATATGACTAAAGAATTGTTAACGAATCGTAGCATAGCCTCTTGTTAAGAGACTATAGAGAGGACAGCATGTCTGCTGGATTATGACCAGTGGAATAAGGTTCATGCGAGATGAAAAGGAAAAGAAATACACGAATCATCGAATGTCACAGACCAAAATCCCCCACCAAAAAATGCTTCCACGACATCGCCAAAAGCATTCCAAGAAGAATTGAGATTGTCCTTATGATAAAGGAGTGTTCAACCTGGTACTAGAGGCCTATATATATATATATATATATATATATATATATATATATTATTCAACTGATCGAAGAAATAATTTCAACGTTCAAAAACATTTATTAAATACAGAGCTGACTATAAAAAAACAATGAATAGTTATTAATAATTATTAAGTTAAAACACGTGAAAATTACAAACTACTACATCATTATTAACTACCTGATGAGACAATTTTCTTTCAACGTTGAAAAAAATGTACAATCTTTTAATAGTTTGAAGTTTTCACATGTTCTAAAATAATAATCAATATATATATATATATATATATATATATATATATATATATATATAGGAAAAACTTCTAAAAAGTTGTAATTTTAAAAATGTATTTTTTGACAATATTTATTTATTTCTATTATATATATATATATATATATATATATATATATATCAGACCGGCCTTGGTCTTTCATCAGAAACATATGATTTTAAAATGTAAACTGGAAGCGTTCGTCGTGAGAAGTGTCTGTCGCGAGATGTTCACATCACGTAATGTAGAAAGCGATAGAGTGTTTTGAATATTGACGCTTCTCACAACGAACGCTTCTAGTTTAAATTTTAAAATCATTTGTTTCTGATGAAAGACCGAGGCCGGTTTGAAATATCAAATATATATAGATAATAATAGAAATAAATAAATACTGTCATAAAAATACATTTTGAAACTTACAACTTTTTAGAAGTTTTTCCTATACATATTAAGACAGTATACGTGGATCATCATTATATATATATATATATATATATATATATATATATATATATATATATATATATATATATGTAGGTTTCATTGAATAATATAGACAAGTTTTGTGTATTAATTTCGTGTAGGATCCCTTCGTACTGTCTGATATACTTGATGATCATATCGTTGAAAGACAACAAAAAATCACAGTAATTGTTGATTTTTTATCTGGTCTAAGCTTTCGGCCCACATAATAAATATTAACACACAGTAAGCATAGAGCATTTAAGTAATTAACAATAAAGAGAATTAAATTGAAGATACAAGTCTATCCCTACCGTGGCGGATGGCCGAAGACAGTGACAAAATGGTGGCGTTGTGGTCCCTGTTGTTGTCCCTGATCCTACACAAAATTAATAGACAAAACTTGTCTATATTATTCAATGAAACCGGCATTAATGAAAAATTGCTGCCAAAATATACACAATATATATATATTATAAATAACAATCAATATATATATATATATATATATATATTATAAATTATAGTTTAGAACATGTACCAATTATCATCTACTACTAAGTATACATTTTGTTTCGACATTAAAAGAACAATGTTTCATTGGGTATCGTCTTTTCAATGTCGTAGATGATAATTTGTACATGTTCTAAACTATAATTTATAATAAATATTCATAGCTCTATTTTATATTGCGCACTCTTTTAAATTAATGTTTTGAACGTTGTTCATTTTTTTTTCTCTTGGATATATATATATTAATTTTTTATATCTAACAACTTTGACTCTCGTGATTCCTAGCAGCTCTGCAATAAGTTATTAAATACGTACAAAATCTCTATTCCTCCATCTTCAATCAATTTGAGGTGTTAACATCCTCAGTTGATGAAGCTGAAATGTCTGCCTATGAATTCTCCTTAGATCTCAATACCTCTAAAGTATCTTTGCTTAAGTTCCCACTTAGAACTGGGATTCTTTCGAGTAATATGCAGATAATCTCTTCTATAGTTTCTGTCGTCAAATCTAACCAAGATCCCCATAAAGCAAGTGGACTAGATGAGATTCCTTTAACGTTCACTAAGAAGCTTTGCTCCATCTGGCTCCTGTCTTCCTTAAACTGTATAAGAAATGCATCACTGCCTCCTACTTTTCTGCCCGATGAAAGTCATCATCTGCTGTTTGAATTTTTAAGAACACTGGCGAATTGTTCGGCCCTTCCAAATATCGGCTATATTAGCTATCTACCCCTTTTTGGGAAATTCCTAGAGGCCTTAATCAATGCTGAATTGGTTCATAATCTCTCATAGCAGGGTCTTTTCTCAGACAAGTAATACAGCACGCGTTTCTCCAGGTCAACTGCTGATGTACTGACGATAATTGTGGAAAGGGTCTATCATGCTTTAGATAAAGAACGGTAAAGCCCAGCCTCTAGAATTGGACATCTCAGAAGCCTTTGACATTGTTTGGCATACAAGTCTTCTCTACAAGCTGAAAGATTACAGCATCTTCGAACAGATTTTTGAGCTGATCCAGTCTTTTCTTTCAAATCGTGAAATAAACGTCCTCTTGAATGGCCACTCGTCTAGATCATTTCATACTAACTTTGGAGTTTCCTAGTGCTCCGTCGTTGGTGCTACGTTGTTTTTATTTTTCATTAACGACCTTCCTGATGTCATCAGCTCTCAACTTGGCATCTTCGCTGATAACACAACTAATTTACTTCTGCCTTGATAGTAAGGCAGAAGTAAACAGACAAGGTCAAAATGGCAGCCGATGTCCAAAACGAGTTCAAGTCCGTTGTTAACTGGAGCAAATGATGGCTTGTCACATTTAACGCTTCCGAAACCATATTTCACTTCATTAATCACCCTAAAGACCCCTGCCTCCAGAAGAGTAATTTGTTGCGCCCTCTGGGGCTAACGTCCTCAACTGACATGAAATTAAAAGACTATATTGAATCTATTGCTTAGTCAGCTGCTAAGAAACCCGTTTTATTGTATCGTGAGAGACAATTTTTCTCTTCAGAATCTAAGTTACATATCTATAAGCCTACAATTCGTCCATGCTTATCATATTATTGTCACATATAGTCCAGTTCTCCTGGTATTTACCTTGAGCTCCTTGATAAACTCAAAAGAAGAATCTGCAATATTGTTGGTTCTGATCTGGCTGCTCGACTTAAGTCATTTATCCAATGCCTTAAGGTTGCTTCTCTGTACCCTTTTTTATAAATACTTTTATCATAATTGTTCAGATGAACTCTTGACTTTGATATCTCGACTTTATGAAATTTAAGAGAAATACTAGACTGGCGGTTAGGTCCCATCAATTTACAGCAGAGCTGGCTGGATGTAGCCGTAAGTTCTATGCTAACATTTTCTTTTTCTCGCACACTCACTTGTGGAACTCCCATCCGACTCCAAGCTTTCCAGCCAACTCTAATCTACAAAACTTTAAATGCAATGTTAATCGCCATCTACTGTCCTCCTTATTCCTCTTCTTTCTTTCTTCTCACTTTAAATGTCTCCGTTCGTAATTCTTTCTCAACCTGTAACACCTTGACTTTTATTGGCTTTACTTGTTTCGGGTAATGCCGATTAAAAATCAATATCTGTTAACTTGATGGCTCAGACACTCACATGTTAATGTTTGTGAGCCTGATTACTACTAAACCGACCTACCCACTCCTACGACAGACATATGAACGACAGACATGAAGATAGCCGAAGAGTAAAACAGCCGAAAATTTGTGATACTAGCAAAAACGAGAAGATTACTTAGAATTTAAACAATGTAAATAAACATATCTAATGTTAATCCGTACAGCCACGTACCCACAAAAATATGTACGTGATAGATATTGATAGCCAACTCTAGTAATATTTTTGTTTTTACCTTATTCTGTTCATTACAATTCTTGACTTATCACACAGTCAGTTGAGTGCCACACATGATACACGCTTAGGTGATCATGTCACTTTCGCGACATGACTTACTAGGCATAAGATTTTCCCACAGTAGATTGCTATTTCTTTCTGCAGTAGAATGTTTGCCAACTAAGGCTATGGAACCCAATCTGTCCTGTTATGCAATTCATAGCTGAAAAGCGGAGAGATGGATTCATGCCTTTCCCAAGGGTATTTGTATATAAGTGAATGCAACGAATTCAACTGGATTTCAAACTCGGCTCACCGATTTCTCACTCCGAGTCGATAACCATTACACTACAATGCACTTGACATTTACTTGCTCATAAAAAAGATGAGACGATATAAATATTTCATATTGTAAAGAGGGTCAAAATATTATTTATTGAATGATCCTAGTATTTTAATACCAGGATCATTCAATAAATAAGGTGAATTTTTCAGTATAAGGTCTTCTAATACAGAAGCTTACTTTTTAAAAAAATTTTTCTTTTACTTCTTTTTCAAAGGGATTTAATTTTTTTACAGACTGAAAAAAAAAACTTTGAGAGTTTTGGAGATTAACAAAGATGACTGACCAAGAAGCATGCTTCAGGATTGAACAGAGGTTAGTTATCAAATTGTTGGTTGCTGAAGGGTGCAAACCAGTTGAAATTCATAGGAGAATGTCAACTGTGTATGGTGCCACATGTTTCAGCCAAAAAATGTCTACAAGTGGGCTAAATTGTTTAAAGAAGGACGGAGCAGTGTTGAGAATGAAGACAGACTTGGGAGGCTTACAAAAGTGAGGTCTCCTGAGGTGATCGAATCAGTCAATGACCTCATTCAATCTGAAAGAAGGATGACAGTGGATGACATTGCAAGAACTGTGTGCCTATCTGTTGGGACAGCACAAAAAATTGTCCATAATGACCTTGAAGCTCAGCTGCCGGTGGGTTCCAAAGATGGTTGCTGCAGAGCACAAATAGAATAGGGTCGAGTTGTCGCAGCAGTGTCTCTCCCGCTTACAGCCCAGACCTTGCCCCTTCAAACTTTCACCTGTTTGGTCCCTTGAAATCGTCCACGAGAGGCACGAAGTTTGAAAGTGACGATGAAGTCAAAAGTGCTGTGAGCAATTGGATGAGACATCAGTTCAAAAATTTTTACGCTGAGGGAATACAGAAGCTTGTGCACAGATAGAAAGAGTGTGTGACACTGCTGGGAGACTACGTTGAAAAATTAAAAAAAAGTAAGCTTCTTTCTAAAAGTCCTTATACCGAAAATATCACCTTATTTATTGAATGACACTTGTAGAAGTCCTTATACCGAAAATGTCACCTTATATATTGAATGACCCTTGTAGAAGTCCTGATACTGAATAAATCATCTTATTTATTGAATGACCCTCGTAGAAGTCCTTATACCGAAAGATTCACCTTATTTATTGAATGACCCTTGTAGAAGTCCTTATACCGAAAAATTCACTTTATTTATTGAATGACCCTCGTAGAAGTGCTTATGCCAAAAGGTTCCCCTTGTTTATTGATTGACCCTCGTAGATGTCCTTATACCGAAAAATTCACCTTATTTATTGAATGACCCACGTAGAAGTCCTGATACTGAAAATATCATCTTATTTATTGAATGACCCTCGTCGAAGTCGTTATACCGAAACATTTTCCTTATTTATTGAATGACCCTCGTAGGAGTCCTTATACCGAAAGATTCACCTTATTTATTAAATGACCCACGTAGAAGTCCTTATACCAAAAAATTCACCTTATTTATTGAATGACCCACGTAGAAGTCCTCATACTGAAAATATTATCTTATTTATTGAATGACCCTCGTCGAAGTCGTTATACCGAAACATTTTCCTTATTTATTGAATGACCCTCGTAGAAGTCCTGATACCAAAAAATTCACCTTATTTATTGAATGAGCCTCGTAGATGTCCTTATACCGAAAAATTCACCTTATTTATTGAATGACCCTCGTAGATGTCCTTATACCGAAAAATTCACCTTATTTATTGAATGACCCTCGTAGATGTCCTTATACCGAAAAACTCACCTTATTTATTGAATGACTCTCGTAGAAGTCCTTATACCAAAAAATTCACCTTATTTATTGAATGACCCTCGTAGATGTCCTTATACCGAAAAACTCACCTTATTTATTGAATGACTCTCGTAGAAGTCCTTATACCAAAAAATTCACCTTATTTATTGAATGACCCTCGTAGAAGTCCTTATACCGAAAAATTCACCTTATTTATTGAATGACCCTCGTAGAAGTCCTTATACCGAAAAATTCACCTTATTTATTGAATGACCCTCGTAGATGTCCTTATACCGAAAAATTCACCTTATTTATTGAATGACCCTCGTAGAAGTCCTTATACCGAAAAATTCACCTTATTTATTGAATGACCCTCGTAGAAGTCCTTATACCGAAAAATTCACCTTATTTATTGAATGACCCTCGTAGAAGTCCTTATACCGAAAAATTCACCTTATTTATTGAATGACCCTCGTAGATGTCCTTATACCGAAAAATTCACCTTATTTATTGAATGACCCTCGTAGATGTCCTTATACCGAAAAATTCACCTTATTTATTGAATGACCCTCGTAGAAGTCCTTATACCGAAAAATTCACCTTATTTATTGAATGACCCTCGTAGAAGTCCTTATACCGAAAAATTCACCTTATTTATTGAATGACCCTCGTAGAAGTCCTTATACCGAAAAATTCACCTTATTTATTGAATGACCCTCGTACATATATAAAAGGTGTTTATTATTTTTCCTATTTCTAAGTGAGTAACCTTTAGCTTTGGAGAGTTATCGTCTGATTTTTTTACCGTTAGGATCGATCAGAATGAATCCCCTGAATCAAAACAAAAGAAAGAAAGAAGACATTGGGCAATATTGTGCAATATTATTGTCCAATATAATATGAAAGAAGTCATTGGGCAATATTGTGGGGAGCGATATTCCAAATTTAGGAGAAAGTTGGAAAAGAGCTGAATTAAAATAACAGATAAACAGAAACGAAACAACAAATAAAGGAAGGAAAGAAGAAAAAAATTAAAGAGAGTTTAATAATTATTTGAAGGTTTAATAGATGACAAGAGATCAATCATTACAGACAATGCGATAAGTGTTTTAAAACAACAACAACAAAACAATAGAAGAAGGAAAATAAAACAAAGGCAGGGAAATAAAATGAAATACAAGTTAAAAATTAAAGGGAGGTGGAATAAATGATTGTAAGAAGGAAATCTGAGTTATACTCAAACGAGATGCAAATTGTGAATGAGAAAAACAGAAAGAAAATAAATTGTAATAAATAACAAAATATTGATTGAAAAAAATCTTAATAAAAATAAAATGAACTGAAAAAATAAAAAGAATCGGTAGAAAAAATAGACAATAGAAAAAAAAAACAACAACTCCATCCCCAAAAAGTAAACAAAAGAAATTGTCAAAAAAGTTGTCAAAAAAGTTTATTTTATTTTATTTTATTTTTTATAATCGTGTGGCCCGAAGCATTTTACTGCCACTGTTGTGCAGGGGGTTACATAGGAGGAAAGTCATGAGAAAGACTAACAGATTAACAGGGGGTGTCAGGAAGTGGTTAAGAGAAGGATGATTGTGGCCATAAAGCGAGGGATCAGTATATATATTGAGTGTTATATTAAAATTGATCCCCAACTTTATATCCACATTATAATAGTATAGAATTTCTTTTTATAATCATATCACCCCAAGCAAGGCATTTTACTGCTAATGTTGTGTAGCGGGTTACATAGGAGGAAAGTTATGTGAAAGAGTGATAGGTTATAGGGGATGTCAGGAAGTGGGTAAGAGAAGGATGAGAATACTGATGAGAGTGGAATGGATGGAGAAAAAAGCATGAGCGGGATGATGTAAGTTAGTGAGACAAGAGATGACTATATAAAGTTGCAATATTGAAATCAAGATATAACCAAAAATAGAATCTTTGTTTTGTCCCCGACCCGTACTCAGATTTGGTTTGATAGACATATTTTGTTCAAATTTGAATAACGTGAGGAATCGACCAAAGAGCCGACAGCCATGTATGCGTTGACGAAACGAAAATATTTGGCTATGAAATGTCCCTACCTTGCATTTTGATGGACTCTCAAATCAACATTTTCCTGTGTCTTTAATTTAGAATCTCAACAACATCAACTGCTTTTCTTTTGCTTATTTCGTGTTTATTTCTTCAATTCCACTAATGAGGACACAAAACTAGGTTCCTTTTTTTTCTTTGGCTATAATTAACAGTAGCAGTATAACCCGACGTTGCTCGGGTGTAATGAAAGCTTTAAAACCAAACTAATCCATGGTCCTGGAGCTCAGACTCTTTGGACGTTGACACGAAAGACTAAAAAGCAATAGTTGTTTCCAGTTAAAGCGAAACCGTAGACTGAAAGAAAAATGAATGGATGTAAGTCAAATTTTAATTTCCTGGTATCGATATCAAATAAGTTTTTTTCGTCGTAAACGGAATTTTGAAGGTTAAATAAGTCCTTTGAGTATATGGTATCATGGCTGAGACTAAGAACTACAGTTCTACCTACTTAGAGTCAAACCCGAAGCATAAACTTAAATAAAAGGGCTGAAAAAAAGGCAGATACAGGCAGATAAACAGACACACACACAAACATCTTGCCTTTTATATATATATATATTGTCGATTTTCTGCATTATTGTAAGAATTGCAACCTCGAACCTTCTGAATATCGTATCTTATGTCTTTGTCTATGAGTGTATGAAATTTGATTAAAATCGGACCACTCCTTCTATAACCCGATTTTTTCGATTGTCGATTTTCGATATTTATCGGGGTTACCTCGACACAAAACCTAGCTAAGAACACTCGCAGACGTTTATAGTCAGTCAGTTAAGTGCCATATGTGATACACGCTTGGGCGATCATGTCTCGAAAGAGACATGACTGACTGGGCAGAAGATTATCCCACAGTAGGTTGCCATTACATTCTGCGGTAGACTGGTTGCCGACTAAGGCTATAGAACCCAATCTGTCCTGTTATTTAACCCATAACTGGAGGAAAGAGACGGATTAATACCTTTCCCAAAGGTATTTGCGCGGAAGTGAAAGCAATGAATTCAGCTGGAATTCTAACTCGGCTACCTGATTTCTCGTTCCGAGCCGATATCTACTGCGCCACAACGCACATCCCACACTTATAGTACAACTGTGTAAATTTTTTAAAAAATCGGTTCAGCTGTTTTGGAGTCTATAGATAACGGACACACACAGAAACAGAGAAAGTTCCATTTATAAATAGGTTTAGATAGATGTCAGTCAGTCAGTCATGTACCATACGTGATACACGCTTGGGCGATCATGTCTCGAAAGAGACATGACTGACTGGGCAGAAAATTATCCCACAGTTGGCTGCCATTGCTTTCTGCGTCTCAATTAAAAGAACATGAAAGAGACATCAAATGATTTTTGGTTGAAATAGTTTTTATCCTGACAAAACAATGACTGAACAATGTGCTCAATGAATAAAGATTTAGTTATGTTTATTTTTCCAGTCTGTAAAACTTTCTTTGTTCATTGATATTTGTATTGTAATACACACACGCGCATACATAAAAGGAGGCAAACGATAAGAAAATACACTTTTAAATAATTAACAATTTATCAACAAGCTCGCTGGACAAGTCAAATGAAGATTTTTCAAAGAAAATAAGGATAATGTACAACTAACTCTCTCTCTCTCTCTAGAGAGAGAGAGAGAGAGAGAGAAAGAAAGAAAGAAAGAAAGAATAAATAAATGAAAAGTGTGAGAAGTCGTGAACGTTTTCTTTAAAGTGTAAATTTATTGTTTTTGTAAGGCAGGATGTGCGTTGTGATACAGTGGATATCGACTCGGAACGAGAAACCGGGGAGCCGAGTTCGATATTCCAGCTAAATCACTTACGCGCAAAAACACTTGGGAAAGGTATTAATCTGTCTATTCCTTACAGTTATGTGTTAAATAGCAGGATAGACTGGGTTCTATAGCCTTGGTCGGCAACCAGTCTACCGTAGAAAGCAATGGCAACCTACTGCGGGATAATCTTCTGCCCAGTCAGTCATGTCTCTTTCGAGACATGATCACCCAAGCGTGTATCACGTATGGCACTTAACTGACAGAATTATACATGTTATGAAACATTAATTGTCCATAATGGTGTTTGTAACGCTACACGTGTTTCGAGTCTAAAATTGACTCTCTTCAGGCGAAGAAATTTGTGGTTAATTTAAAACGTAAAAAACCACAAATTTCAAACGTAAAAACTACAAATATATATATATATATATATATATATATATATATATTTCCGATAACAGAGAATCATGAACTTAGAAACATCAAAAAATATAAATTGATTGACGTCCGAATTTATTTAGAATCTGGAGAAACTTTCTTACAATTAATGTACAAATTACATCTTATAGATTATAAGAAAACAGAATTTTTTTTTCTTCATCAAAAGTTGTAACGCTTTATTTTTCAAAATAAAGCGTTTCATTAATGTGGTTTTTTCACAATAAAGTTTTTGATTTTTATTATCGGAGTATTAAGATGTGGAATGTGCGTTGTGGTGTAGTGTTTATCGATTCGGAACGACAAATCAGGGTTCTGAGTTCGAATTCCAGTTGAATTCTTTGCATTCACTTACGCGCGATTACCCTGGGAAAAGTATTAATCTGTCTCTTCCCTCCAGTTATGGGTTAAATAACAGGACAGATTTGATTCTATAATCTTGGCTGGCAACCAGTCTACTACAGAAATTAATGGCAACATACTGCGGGATAATCTTCTGCCCGGTCAGTCATGTCTCGAAAGAGACATGATCGCCAAAAGCGTGTATCACGTATGGCACTTAACTGACTGACTGAATATAATATTTGGAGATATGACTAAAAATTCTACTGAGCATAAAGTGGGGGATCAGTTTTATATTGTTATTAAGTAATAAACTGATACCCCGTTAATTACTACTTAATAATATAACACATCTCTTCCTCCTCTAACTATGAGTCAAATAATAGGACAGATTGGGTTCTATAGCCTTGGCTGGCAACCAGTCTACCGCAGAAAGCAATGGCAACCTACTGCAGGATAATCATCTGCCCTGTCAGTCAGGTCTCTTTCGAGACATGATCGCCCAAAGTGTGTATCACGTATGGCACTTGACTGACTGACTGGTTAAGATTAAGTATGCGTTGTAGTGTAGTTGATATCAGCTCAGAACGAGAAACTGGAGCGCCAAGTTCGAATTCCAGTTGAATTCCTTAACGCACAATTATCCCTGGGACGGGTATTAATCTGTCTCTTCTTCCTTCAACTATGGATTAAATAGCAGGATAGAATGTACTTTATAGTCTTGGTTGGCAGCCAGTCTACCGTAGAAAATAATGACAACCTATTGCGGGTAAACTTCTGCAATTCCGTCATGTCTCTTTCGAGACATGATCGCCCAATTGTGGATCATATATGGGACTAAACTGACTGATTAAGATAGAGTCAGCTGTACGGGTATTTTTCATTCAGTCTAAATGCTTAGTTTTTTTTTTGTTTTTTTTTTAATCATATCACCCGGAGCAAGGCGGTAACGCCACTGATGTGCAGGGGGCTACATAGGAGTGAAAAGACTGGAAAAGAGAAAACCGGAAACCACATCCTAAACAGGGAAAAGGGATGAGCCTCTTCACCTGTTCAATAGACGTGGGTGGAGTGTGAACCGGGCGATAGTCTAGTCTATCTACTCCAATTGAAAAAAAAAGTGAGAAGATTGCAAAGGAGAAAACCGGAAACCGCATCCTAAACAGGAAACAAGGGATGAGCCACTTCACCTGTTCAACAGACGTGGGTGGAGTGTGAACCGGGCGATAAAGGGGCAGAGGAACACAATATTTTCTGCGAAAACATGATGTATTGCACCGGCGATAAAATATTTTACTAATTTCCTCTGAAGATGTCAAAGAAGCAACGTGCTAAATCTATTTCCAGACTCTGCTTCAAACTAAGAGATTCTAAGGGGTTTTTTTTTACAAATTCATGGAATCTGAAGAGTCAAACTGAACTTTGGAAAATAGCTTTCTAAAAAAATGTTAAGATTTTAGAAAATTAAACTTGAAGAAACTTCTTTTTGTTCGGAGGTGATTCCTGGATAATCTTCCATGTCTAGAATTCATCGTCAGCAAACGACGTCTTAAAAAAGTGGGTGAGCGCTATTTACTTTCCGTTCCCAACTCAGCCACATGATTTTTATCTCCAAGTTATCCGTCTTCCAGATGAGGAGAACGAACTGATGGAATAAGGACTCATTGCTTGTGGACTGCCTCATGACTTCTTAATGGCCACCACAATCAAAACTTTTTATCGATAAGGTAAAAATAAAAGAAAAGCTTTTCTTTGAGCAACCTACTTACTGATAACGTCTAACACTTACTCTAGAAAAACACCGCTCCAGTATTTCCCACCTCCTTGCCTTCGTACAGATCTACTCAATTTCTGTTCTCGGCCTGTCTCATTTACTTCTATTTTGACCCCTGGCTCTCTAACAGAGTGAAAATCCACTGATTAATGACCACTGAAATTGGGCAAAAAGAAAAAGCGATCAACTTTCTGGAAGTGATCTTCATTTCCTTTACGTTTTTCTTTTCTCCATTTTTTTTTGTCTTCTTTTGCCCGTCAATAAGTATCGGCCTATCACTCTCTTCTTTAAGAAATATTTAAAGACTGAAAGCAGTTTTTCTTATTCTGAACGCTTTTCTTTCTTTCATTCTTGAACATTTTGTTATTTTTCTAAACAGTTTTTTTAGCTGAGAAAAATTCTTCTTTCATAATAGTGTGGAATAATGAAAATAGTTTATCTCAAAATCTTAGACAAATTTAATTGTTATTACTGATATTAATATCCCTTAGTATTGGTGCAGTGGATATCGTCGCGGAACGAGAAATCGGGGAGCCGAGTTCGAATTCCAGCTGAATACATTGCATTCACTTACACGCAAATACTCTTGGGAAAGATATTAATCCGTCTCTTCCTTCCAGTTATGGGTTAAATAACAGGACATATTGGGTTCTCTAGCCTTGGTCGGCAACCAGTCTACCGCAGAAAGTAATGGCAACCTACTGCGGGATAATCTTCTGCCTAGTTAGTCATGTTTCTTTAGAGACATGATCACCCAAGCGTGTTTCACTTATGGCACTTAACTGACTGATTGAAGGTACTGGACACAAATAATGGAAATAGTGAATAACGGCCAATAAGAAAATATGTTTGGGATTAATAAAACTCAAATGGCTTCATGATATAGCAAAACTCTTACAATGGGTACTGCGTGTTGAATAACCGTTCAAATTCACTTTTATTCTCACAAATACATTTGAAGGAAATATAAATAGTAATAAAATGTCTTTTTTTCTAAGTTTTATTTGAATTTTTTTCTTCATTGTAGATATTTTTTATTTCGTCTTCTGTTTGGGACGATTCTTTGCTTGCAAACTACCTTCTGCGAACCAGATTTCAGTTCACTTTCAGTTGAATTTTTCCTTTAAAATTGCTATGGTTAATTCTTTCATCGTTATCTTTCTTTAAACCTTCTATACTTCATTACACTTTAGTCTACTGCCTCATGTCCAGTGAGTGACAATCAAAAATTCATTAGCAATATTTTGAATAGGCAAATACAAATTAATTGGTTAATACTGAGCATCAGAAAAAGACAGCTGAAGTTCCTTGGACATGCATTGAGAAAGGAGAGCTTGGAGAACCTGATACTAACAGGCCAGACAGAGGAAAAAAAGAGACAGAGGAAAGCAACGGATAATATATTTGAAGGACCTAATCAGGTGGATGATGAAACGAGGCTTGCGTGCTGTAACAGAAAGCATGCTAAGAGCCACCAGGGATTGGGAGACATGGAAAGCCATGATCGCCTACGTCCTGAAAGAACAGGGCACATAGAAGAAGAATATAAATGCAAACTATAATTATAATGTGGATATAAAATGGGGGATCAATTATATATTATAATCATATTTATAAACTGATCCCTCATTTTGTGGCCATGTTAGTTTCTATACATTTATACTCTAGATTTATGGGCTTGAGCTAGTGAATGGCAGAGCGGGGTTTTGGTGGTGTAACAGGAGGAGGCGTGCTAAGAGCCACCAGGGATAGGGAGACGTGGAAAGCTATGATCGCCTACGTCCTGAAAGGACAGGGCACATAGAAGAAGAATAGTAGCATTGAAAATGAGTATCAGAGTTTTCAAAAGGAGAACGACGACTTTTATCGAGTTGAAAATGAATAAAATTTCAATATAATTTTGTTGTTTGTTTAATTGTAATAATTGCTTGATAATTATGTTGTTATTTTACCTTTGGATATAATAAAATAGTTATAGTTATATCTTTTTTGTATTATTTTTCTTTTAATTGTAATCATGGGTTGTTTGACAAAAATCATACCTCATCAATATAGCCTAAGAAGTACCATTTACTAATAATTTTACTTATTTTTTCTTGATTTGCCCTGCTGAAACTGGGGTTCCTCTTATATGCCGTCAAACCCGGAAAATCTTTCAGAACTATTAAATAAAGCACATTCATAATATATTTTCAGAGAATAAATATAATCTTCAAATTGGAATTTATATAATCTCATTTTGCTTCAAAGTTTATATATTTACTTACGTTTGTAATTATGAAAAGTCGAAAATCGAGCGTTTAAAACAAATTACATGAAAGTTCGTAATATCTGTTTTATTTTATATCTTAATTTATTTAGAATATGAAAATTTTTCAAACACAAATGTTTTTTAATCGTATAAAATTCAATTTTTTAATTCGTCTTTTTTACTAGTAGATGAAGAAATTCACGTTAAATTTAAACAAGAAAACGTTTGCTGTTAATTCTTCGAATATACTCAGCAAATCCGAACTTGATCAAACGAATTAAGTAAAATAGATTTTTATGGTCACTACTAAAAATAAGAATTTTAGAAATAACATTTTAGATTTTTCAGATATTTAAAATTACTATTTGAAATTATAACCACCAAGCCTTGATCAGAAGGTCGTTAGACAGATTCAAGATAAAAATTAGTTCCATTTGATTTTTTTTAATGCAATGTCTGCTCAGGACATACACGATCATAGATTCGTTTTCTTTATTATGTGTGAATTGCCATGATTTCTTGCGAGAGATAGTGGATTGGTTCCTTCTTGTCTTCTTTACGAATTTCTCTCCTTAGCCTGGATGACAGCCAAGGTCGGAGAGTCCAATCTACACTGATATTTAACTTATAGCTAGTGGCGGGGGTGGGAAAGAGATACGCAAGGGCATCAGTCCAAAGTGAACAAAAAAAAAAAGGAGGATGCGTATTGATTTTCTAAGCACCGTTAAGATGTGGCACAAGGTCGAAAATATGGAGTACCCAGTGAAGATTGCACTCCCTATTCAGTTTTGTTTGCAGATACTTTATTTTTTTTTTTTAAATTTCTTCATCTCATTGCCTTGATAAAGTCCATCACAGGACGAAATGCGTAGGCAAGTAAATTTTTTTTTTCAATTGGAGTAGATAGACTAAACTATCGCCCGGTTCACACTCCACCCACGTCTATTGAACAGGTGAAGAGGCTCATCCCTTGTCCCCCTTTTTAGGATGTGGTTTCCGGCTTACTCTTTTCCATTCTTTTTACCCTTACGTAGCTCCCTGCACATCAGTGGCGTTATCGCCTTGCTTGGGGTGATATGATTTTTAAAAAAAAATATAGTTTTACTCTTGTCTTCTTTATTTAATCATACTGTTCTTTATCTCAGATTATAACTAAATATAATTTTGTATATATATATATAACATAGTATACATGGTATGTAATCCGGGTAAACTCCAAAAGAGACAGACTCGAGAGAACTCAATGTTAAATTCATTTATTTGATTTAACAGAGTAATATTTTATAAAGGATTTTCGATTATTACAATGGATATTTCACGCTTTGAAGTTCTTAATATTTCGTTTCCCTACTGTTGTACCATTTGGATCTGACGAGCCGCGTTAAGAACATCAAAGCGGTGAAATATGTATTATCTATGGTAATAATCGAAAATCCATTATATTATATATATATATATATATATATATATTAATTTCTGGCAATAAGAAGGTTAGACCAGTGCACATTTGTATTAAAAAGTGTTCAATACAATTATATTGTAAAACTTTTGAATATTTATGCCAAAAAAAAAAAAAAAAAATGAAACAGCCTCAACTAAAATTTGAACTCAATATGCCAATCTCACTTTCTCAGCCAATAACTACTAAACTCACATCTTCAACTTTGTGTAAAGCCTTAGGTAGAATCTAAATTTAGTTAGTCAATTCAGTTTGAGTTTTGTTTAACGGCATATTAACACCTCTGTGGGTTATTTAATGACGAAAAGGTGGGGTTTTAAGGCATATTTTTAATGTTCAGTTATCGTAAGAAGGATGATTTAGTCAGATTTTAATGAAATTTTTTTTGTTTTTATTCTTCTTTATTTTAAAAAACTGAAAATGTATTCTAGTTGTGCATTCAAAAATGTTTTGCTGAGAATAATTTTGTTCCTTCAAAAATGTGTTTTGGTAATAATTTTGAGTGGTGTCTTCAGGCAATTTTCAATAACATATTGCATGGTAGAAACCTAGGTCGCGTAATAACTTGTTTACAAATGGAATATATATATATATATATATATATATATATATATATATATATATATCAATCACCAAAGCTTAAATCAGCACACTACCATACTTAGGATTTAAACTTACGCGGGACTGATATTCTTGTCGCCGGGTGTTTTTCTTAAGCAATTGAAGAATTATCGACTCAGCCACCTTGTCAACACCCATGAATCCCATACTCTCAACACGATACTGTTATTCACTCGCCTTTTTCTCTATACACTCTGTATCGAATAATCCACCATAACCGTCATTTCTAAAAAAAAAAAAAAAAAAAAAAAAGCCCACCCTCAACCTTCTTTAAAACAAGAGTCCCTGACACTGTTCGCCAGTATAGCAGCCCATCTTACTCAACATCACCGGTCCTTCCTGATCTGCATTTGCGGACTTTTGTTAACGATGATTACGCCAAACGTTGAAAAGGAAGTGACGGTCTGACACCAGGCGGCGGAAATTCTGGGGGTGGGTGTGACGTTATGCGCAAATGTTGGAAGGTGGCCGTGGAGTTTGGATATAAGATGATGGATGCGTTGCTTGGGTGTGTGGGTTGTTGATTTGAGGTAGTTGACCCGGTGTGTAGTTGGTGAGTGGGGGTTGGTGGTTCTTGAATTTTTGGTCATGATTAGTCTTCCCTACATCACAAAATCGACACGCATCCCCCCTTCGTCCGGCCATTTTGAAACCACCATGATTTCACCAAATCCGCTACAGCGTCAGAATTTTTCTATACCCCATTCTCTCTCTCTCTCTCTTTCTCTCTCCTGACTGTGGCAGAGGGCAAGGCGTTAGAAATCACCAGGTCACAAGAAGCAATCACCCTCCTTTCACCCTCTCGACATCTTCTTGCAGTTCCTTCTTCGTAACACTCATGCCTGCCCACCCTATTTATTATCACTATCCTCTTATGAATACTTATACACTTTTATTAACTCCTCTCTCTTGAAACCCTTTAAGTCGATTCTCTTAGACGTATTCGATCCCCAGTCTCGCCTACGTTTCTTTCTCCACTCAATAGTTTTCATTTCTTCATTTATTTTACATCCACAATTAGTTTATTTTTCATACGATATTTAAACCTTTTTCAAAAACTCTGGGAAAGAATACAATTGATATACGATTACTTAACTCTGCTCTCTCTGTATATATATATATACAGATATTTGAACCTTTTTCTACAACTCTTGAAAAGAATACAATTGATATACGATTTCTTAACTCAGCTCTCTCTGTATATATATATATATATATATATATATATATATATATATATACAGATATTTCTACCTTTTCTACAAATCTTGAGAAGAATATAATTGACATACGATTTCTTAACTCAACTCTCTCTGTATATATATATATATATATATATATATATATATACAGATGTTTGAAACTTTTTCTACAACTCTTGAAAAGAATACAATTGACATACGATTTCTTAACTCAACTCTCTCTGTATATATATATACATATATTTCTGTATATATATATATATATATATATATATATATATACAGATGTTTGAAACTTTTTCTACAACTCTTGAAAAGAATACAATTGACATACGATTTCTTAACTCAGCTCTCTCTGTATATATACATATATACAGATATTTCTGTGCATATATATATATATATATATATATATATATATATATATACAGATATATCTACCTTTTCTACAAATCTTGAGAAGAATATGATTGATATACGATTTCTTAACTCTCTCTGTATATATATATACAAATATTTCTGTATATATATATATATATATATATATACATATATATATATATATAAAAATATTTTTACCTATTCTACAACTCTGGGAAAGAACACAATTGATATACGATTTCTTAACTCACCTTTCTCTGTATATATATACAGATATTTCTGTGTGTATATATATATATATATACACACACAGATCTTTCTACCTTTTCTGCAACTCTGGGAAAGAATACAATTGATATAAGATTTCTTAACTCATCTCTTTCTGTATATATATACAGATATTTCTGTATATATATATATACAGATATTTCTACTTTCTCTATAACTCTGAGAAAGAATACAATTGATATACTATTTCTTAACTCACCTCTCTCTTTATATATACAGATATTTCTGTGTATATATATGGATATTTATATATATATATATATATATATATATATATATACAGATATTTCTGTATATATATATACACAGATATTTCTACCTTTTCTACAACTCTGGGAAAGAATACAATTGATATAAGATTTCTTAACTCACCTCTCTCTGTATATATATATATATATATATATATATATATATACAGATATTTCTCTCTTTTCTCGCCCGGTTTGACACTCCACCCACGTCTATTGTACAGGTGTAGAGGCTCATCCCTTGTTTCTTTGTTTAGGATGTGGTTTCCGGCTTTCTCTTTTCCAATCTTTTCACTCTTACATAGCCCCCGGCACACCAGTGGCGTTACCGCCTTGCTCGGGGTGATATGATTAAAAACAAAAAAATAACTCTGGGAAAGAATACAATTGATATACGACTCTTTAACTCACTTATTTCTGTATCTATATATACAGATATTTCTGTATATATATATATTTATATATATATATATATATATATATATATATATATGTGCAGATATTTCTACATATATACTTACACAGATATTTCTACCTTTTCTACAACTCTGGGAAAGAATACAATTCATATACGATTTCATAAATCACCTCTCTCTCTCTTTCTATATATATATATATATATATATATATATATACAGAGAGAACTGGACAAATTATTTTTTAAATTACGCAAAACCGTAAGTTACACTAACATCCCATTTTAACAGTTATATTTACCTAAATTACATAAAATATTTACCTAAATTACATAAAAACATCTTGAAATACTACAGAGTAAATTTATTTAATAAAATTGCCATTGGATTCAATCACAGCCTGCATATTCTGGATCTCCCTAATCTCTTCTGGATGGTCTCCTTGGTGCCATAATCGTTGTTTTCAGTTTATCTTTGGTGTTACAAAGATTTTATTTGGTCTTTAACTCAGCTGCGCCCCATACCAGTGGTTTGCCGTCTGCGGAGTTAGGTTGCCATAGATAAGGGATAATATGGTCGCAAAAATTATTTTACCGCCATGACTAGGTTCTGTTGCGTATGTTTCATGGTATAGAGTCCTGTTGTTAGACAGAGAATCTTTCAGCGGCCACTCTATTGACCCTTGACAAAACTACTTCTTCGAGACACTTGTTGAAAGCTTCCTTTTTGAGTCTGATGTTCTGTGGGAAGATCAATGGTAACATAACTTTGCAATCATTATTGGTCACATCAAACACCTTCATAATCACCATTAGACTCATCTAACTCTTTCCGAATCCTCTTCACTGTTCACAGATTGACACATAAACACTTTGAAATGTTCGGAGTAGAGCCTCTGGTGCGAATGCCAAGCCTTACAGCATGCCGTTTACAAATTGGCCGAGTGAATTGATGCTCTTTTTCTCACTAATGGTGGTCCTGGGTATGACGGAAAACTGCCTCCGGCAGCAAGACCTTTGATTGGGAAGTTGTGAGGAGCATGGAACTACCTTTTAATTGCTGTTGTTCCCAGGTCCACCCTGACCCGGAGTGGTAGCACCTGTTAGGGTCCCAGCTAAGGGCAAATAGTTTACCCCCTAAACTGGGGTCAAAACACTATCAAAATATAAAAATACACTTTTATAGAAATATATACATAAAAATAGACTTTTATAGAAAAATAATATGGTTTTAAAGGAAAAATATTACCAACAATACCTTTTTGAAGAAAAGATTATTACCATAAAATATTTTCGAAAGAAAATAAATATTTTCGGCAAAGCAGTTTTGATTACCAAACTAGAAGACATTTTCAGTTTTTTAAAATAAAAAACAATAAAAACAAAACATTTTTAATAAAATCTGACTAAATCAACCTTCTCACTATAACCGAACATTAAAAAAAAATACCTTAAAACCCCCACCTTTTTGGTATTAAATAACCCACAGAGGTTGATCTGCTATTAAATAAAACTCAAACTCAAACTCACTGATGGTGCCCAACTGACTCTACTATACTGTGCAGAAAATAATACGCATGCGCGAAATTAAAAGTATAAAATGGTGACAATTTACCCATCGAACCCTGTAAATGTATAAAGAGGCGAGAATGTATGCAAACTGTTTGCGCCTCTATAATGATGCGGTATATGCACTGTCAAATATAATTATGATGATTAAATGCGTATTAATTAAACGATAATTGAATACGTTTTCCGAATATTTATAAGGAAAATATATCACGTGAGCATAAAGTTATAATAGCTATCCTTATTGAATAAATAATTATCCGTATTGAATAAATAAATATCCTTATTGAATAAATATTACAAATAACTTGGGGTGTCATTATCTTACTATACAAAGTGCAATATATTTTTATTTATAAATCCAAAAGCCACAAGCCACTGTAACATATCATTTACGCAATCTCATATTCCTGAATAAATATTGTTTTATTATTTTGCATCTTAATATAGGTTTCTTATTCTTAAAAATCATCAGTTTTTACATCCATCGATTTTGTAAATTTTCTTAAAGTTTTGATTTTAATATTAATTGCATTTCTTTCGATTGCTTTTCGTACGAGTTCTTCATTTGAAAATTGTTTCCCCTTCTTAAGTAAAACTATTTTAATGGCTAGCCACAATATTTTCTCTGGAATTAATAGACGTTCAAAGTCAATTTAATTAATTTTGATATCTTTGAAACACATTTAGACAAAGTTAACAATAAAATTGATAGAATGCTTTGCAAGAATATACAGATTAGCTTTCAAGCGTCTTGGTTCTGATCTTTAACTCTCAGAAAACTCTTGTCCGAGATCTGATATAATTCTGGCAGGCTTTTATGTTTATAATATTTGTAATTCTGTCGTAAAGCTTCTAATATAATTTAATTTACTCGTCAGAGTTTGCAGTCTAAGGCAAACACTTCGAAAAAGACAATGCGCGAAGACATTAGAGATGTTTCTTTTATTCTGTAACTAGCAGTATAGCCCGGCGTTGTTCGGGTGTAATGAAAACTTTAAAACTAATCCATGGTCCTGTAGCTCAGACTCAGCCAAAAGAATATTTGTGTGAAGGTTGGTGAGATTCCGATAAAGATTGTGGATTTGTATAAAGGATATACAGACAGATAAACAGACACACACACAAACATCTTGCCTTTTATATATATATATATATATATATATTATCGATTTTCTGCACTATTGTAAGAACTGCAACCTTGAAACTTCTGAATATTGTTTATGTCTTTGTCTATGAGTGTATCGAATTTGATTAAAATCGAACCACTCCTTCTATAACCCGATTTTTTCGATTATCGATTTTCGATATTTATCGGGGGTACCTCGACACAAAACCTAGCTAAGAACACTTGCAGACGCTTATAGTACAACTGTGTAAATTTTCAAGAAAATCGGTTCAGTCGTTTCGGAGTCTATAGGTAATGGATACACACACACAGACACACGCACACAGAGACAAGTTCCATTTATAAATAAGTTTAGATTATCCCTTGAAATATTTGAATCTGCTGTCATTTTTTGTTTCGTTGAAAAGATGGAAACATGGGATTTTGAGATTTCTTCCTTTTCAGGTGAAAGATAACTTCATTATTTCAATCGGATTTAAGAATATCAAGCTATCCTTTTAATGTGTGATCTTTAAGGAAGAAGATATTTTTAAAGCTAAATCAAGAGAATAGTTTTGGTAAAACTTCAACATCCAACTGAAAGCAAATGTTCTAAAAATGACCTCATTAGCAATTTCATAATCGTAGCTTGGTAATTTGGATAAAATATTGGTATAATAGTACTCTAAAACTTCTTAGTCACTTTTCGAACTCATTCGCAAAAAAAGGTTTTGTAGCTATCAACAAAAAATAAAGATGAATGAATTGACAAACGAGCGATGAAAATAAAGCAACCTTTCAAAATCTCAATAAATAAATGGCAATGAAATTAAGCAAAAATAATTCAATCACAAAAGGCGATAATGTAATAAAACAAAACAAAATTATGGTCAGAGTTGAACATCGACTTTGAGTTTGTTTATGGCATGAAGGCATAAATTAAGAATCTTTCAAGCAAATAATGACAACGCAATCTATTGAAAGAAACAAACAATAAAAATGCGAGTCAAAATTCCTAAATGGGCAAAGAAAACGTACAACAGACAAGACAAATGAAAGAAACTATTTTTTAAATGATAAATTTAAGTTGAGATGAAGAACATAATTTGTTTTTTTTTTCCTTACTTTTTCTATTTTTGAAATTTGTCCAAAATTATCTTATAATTTAAAACAAAAATACCATTTCTTTAATTGTTATGCATTTTCGCCTTGTCATCTCCTATCTTTTCTATGACCCTCTCATTCACAACGAATCTTTTTCATTGATAACCATTAATGATCAATTCTCACTGAAAACTCGTAGTGGGCATTGATATATGATTCATAACATTAAAGAAAAAAAAAGAAAGGAAAAGTAACCTTTCCAACCAACCGTGAGCTCTAGTGGTTAAACAAAGTTCAAGATTTTTAGTTGTTAAAAGCATTTAAACTGCCCGTAAATGCGAACATCTTGTCAGACTTGAGCAAATTTCAAATACTCTGCGGATGTTTCCTTTAAGGGTTTATTTTTCATTAAAGCTTTTGATAAAAACATCCATCACAGAACTTGTAGGGACAAATAACAAAAGATTAGATTATTTCAAATCTAAAGCTGTATATTCTCGTGGATTATGGATAAAATGCAGAAATAAAAATGTACACCTACAAACAAAGTTTTTTTTTTTTAATCATATCACCCCGAGCAAGGCGGTAACGCCACTGATGCGCAGGGGGCTACGTAAGAGTAAAAAGATTGAAAAAGAGAAAGCCGGAAACCACATCCTAAACAGAGAACAAGGGATGAGCCTCTACACCTGTTCAATAGACGTGGGTGGAGTGTGAACCGGGCGATAGTTTAGTTCCATTTATAAATAAGTTTAGATATATGCATTTTGTTGTTTTACACATTGCTTCAACCGAGGTGCTCTTTGGCCCTTTCACAGAAATGATTAACTAAAATCCAAATTTATTTATACTATAATCTCGTACACTAGAGTTAACATAAGTCCAACAATCAAATTCTTGACAGAGAAATAAACTTGAAGAAGATACGTTAATCAATGCGGCATTCACCAGACTAGACGGTATAAACTAAAAGTATATTTTAAGAACAACTGGAGATGCTTGTTAGGGACTATATCCTAATGTTTATCCTAATGTCTGCAGAATTTTCAGATAAATAAAATAAAATATATACATAAAAACTCAGTTTAGACAACTACCATACGTTTGAACGATCTTGTCTTGAAAGAGATATAACTGATCGGAGAGAAGATTCTTCTTTTGGTACGTTTCCATTAGATTCTGCTGTAGATTGGTTGCCATCCAAGGCTATAGAGCCCAATCTGATCTGCTATTTAACACAAATCTGGAGGGAAGAGATGGATGAAATTCTTTTACCAACGGTATTTGCGCGTAAGTCTATGCAATGAATTTAACTGGAATTTGAACTCCGATTTCTCGTTTCGAGCCGATACCCACTGTATCACAACATTTACAACGCATATAAAATGTATTTTTTATCTTTTTATAATATTCACCCGCCAACGTGCCATGAGATCTATCCTTGAGAATAGAAACACAGACTCACCCTCATATGTGTTGCTTATGTAGTTTCTGTAAAAGATTTAAGGTTACCACGCCACACGTTTTTTAATTCATATTGTTCTTCGCCGAGACAATTTTCCATCCAAGGTTTCTTTGTTCAATTTGTTATACAGATGTATGTCAATCATTCACTTTTCGCATCTTCTTCTATATCCCTTCAAGACGTAGGCGATCATGGCTTTCCACGTCTCACTATCCCTGGTGGCACGCTTTCTCCTGTTACACCACCAAAACCCCGCTCTGCCATCCACTAGCTCAAGCCCATAAATCTAGAATATAAATGTACAGAAACTAGAATGGCCACAAAATGAAGGATCAGTTTATATATTGATTATAATATAGAATTGGTCCCCCATTTTATATCCACATTATAAGTTCTTATAAACAGTTGGCATATGTATTCTTCTTCTATGTGCCGTGTCCTTTAGGAACGTAGGCGAACATGGCCCTCCACATCTCCCTATCCCTGGTGGCTCTTAGCACGCTTTCTTCTGTTAGACCACCCAAACCCCGCTCTGCCATCCACTAGCTCAAGCCCATAAACCTAGAATCTAAATGTATAGAAACTAGCATGGCCACAAAATGAAGGATCAGTTTATATAATGATTATAATATAGAATTTATCCCCCATTTTATATCCACATTATAAGTTCTTATAAACAGTTGACATATATATACTTCTTCTCTGTACCCAGTCACTTCAGGACGTAGGCGATCATGGCTCCCCACGTCTCCTTATCCCTGGTGGCTCTTAGCACGCCTTATCCTTTTGCACCATGCAACTCTCGTTCCGTCATCCACCTGATTAGGTCCTTCAAATATGTTATCCGCTGCTTTCCCCTGTCCCTTTTTCCACCTATCTGGCCTGTTAGTATCAAGCTTTCCAAGCCCTCTTTCCTCACTGCATGTCCCAGAAACTTTAACTGCCTCTTCCTGATTAATTTCCTTTTCCTTTCCATCATTTCCAAGATCTCATCATTGCTCACGTACTCGATCCATGATATTCGTGGCATCCTTCTGTAGAGCCACATTTCAGTTGCTTCAAGTTTTTCCTTCATCCATGCGTTGTATAAGCGCCCTAATATTTTTATAAGTATTTTAATAGAAACGTTGCGACTATTTTATTCTTTAATGTTAAAATCAAATTGTAGTAATCCAAAAGAAAAACGATAAAAAAACAAATATAAAATGGATGCATGTATCAGGATGAAAATATTGTAGAATTCAAGACAACTTCACGTTTTGTTAATGTAGCATATGAAGTAGAAACAAACTTAATCATGGGAGACTAGTTACCATCGGTTTTAATAACGAAGATGGTGATGTCGCTGCTTCACGATTTGGCAACTATTCGAATAACTAAAAGAATTCCCGTTTCTTTTTATTCAGTTCTTTAATAGAAAACCAACAAAGATACGGTGAAAGATTTGCGATAAAACAAATAAAGAGGTTTTAGAAATTAGTTTTAAAATAAAGAGAGTAAATTTCCTGCCTTGGTATTACAAACACCGCATAAAATATATTCCTTAATATAGAATCAGTCATACTTCAGCATCGAAGAAGAACTAACTTTGTCATTTTGTTAGTAATTAATCTTAATTTTTAAAATCAAAGTTGAAATTTGATCAGTAAAATTGAAGGCGAGGTTTCGATCCTGATGACGGATTGATTTCTTGCATGACTTGAATTCTAATTCGTAAAATTTAATAAAACGTTTTAATATATTTCCCTATTATGTGATATTTTCTTCATAGCTGATTGAGGCAAACTGTAAAAGTGCAAACGAGAGAGAGAGAGAGAGAGAGTGACAGAGAGAGAGAGAGAGAGACAGAGAGAAAGAATAAAAAGAAAATGTTTCTTTTTTTGAAGATAAATAAAAAAACGAACAGTGAACTTCATCAATAAAATGTTCCTTTCTCTTCTTTTCTATCATAAATGAATCAGCTTAGCACAAACCTTATATAATGCTCTATTCTGAAAAGAAAGAAAAAGTACTAAGTATGAATTGAATTTAAAAATACATACTAATTGGTAGAGAGAAGTTTTCAACTGTCTCTTCATATAAATATAGAAAATCTACACATCACCTATGTTTGTGAATGGGATTTGAAGCAATAAAAACGCAAAGAAAGCATAGAAAAATTAAAATACTTTTACTTATAAAGGAATAAAATGCTATTTTGCTATTTTCATGTAAACATAAACCCTTTCGGCACCACACACACACACACAGAACTCTGTACACTATATCAAATTCAATAAACAAGCCAATGGTTAACTAAATTTAAGATTAACTCATTAGTTCCCATGGTCCTATTTTGAGGGCCAGAAGGATAATTTACCATATTTCAGTAATTTCTACAGTTTACGGATATATCTTTGGGTAGTCAAAACGAATGAAGTGTCTGATGTATATTGGCAACACTGATGTCTCAGTTTTACGTATAGAGTAAAAATCTTAAGGAAGAGGATACACTCAGTTTCATCAATCATTCAAGCAAAAACTTTTTTGGTAAGAAGTACTTAAATTTAACTCATATTTGTATATAGTATATATGAATGCTCTGTCCTCTAAAGCCAAGAAAATGTATGAAAGTAATTTGGCTCAAATATACCATGCTATATAAATTGGGTCTTAAATAAGAAAGAAACTATTTTTTCTTTTTCTTAGAACAATGCAATGATTATATATATATATATATATATATATATATATATATATATATATATTTACTATTAAATAAATTTGTACAGAGTATAGATTTTTGGTAAAACATCCAGGAAAATAAAATTGGACACTAAACAGTAAGGAAAGCAACGATGGTAAAATATATTTATATGATGTATTTATATGTTGTGAAGTCGGTTGCTAATTGACTTAACGTACCCAAAATGTTAGGAACTTGGTAATCTTCCAGTGAAAGCTGACTCCTTAGTATTCGGCTAACTGCCGACTAATATCAACTGCCTAGTAATTCTACTGAACTCCAGTAGAACTCTAAAGAACTCCGATGAACTTCTCAAGAACTTTTCAAGATCTTCCTGTTAACTCTTATTAATATAAGAGGAAGAGCCCATTATCTGAAGAATTGGTGTGTTTTCCCATAACATTATATTACTTGAATTCGAGATCATAATGTCTTCATTATGAGAAACTAGCAGTATAGCCCGGTGTTGCTCGTGTGTAATGAAAGCTTTAAAATTAATCCATGGTCCTGCAGCTCAGACTCTTTGGACGTTGGCACGAAACACTAAAAAGTAATAGTTGTTTCCAGTTAAAGCGAAACTGTAGACTGAAAGAAAAATGAATGGATGTAAATGAGATTTTGATTTCCTGCTATCGATATCAAATAAGTTTTTTTCGTTGTAAACTGAATTTTGAAGGCAAAATAAGACCTCTGAGTAAATGGTATCATGGCTGAGACTAAGAACTACAACTCTACCTACTTAGAGCCAAACCCAAAGCAAAAACTAAAATAGAAGGGCTGAAAAAATACAGACAAACAGACAGACACACACACAAACATCTTGCCTTTTATATATATGTATATATTATCGATTTTCTGCACTATTGTAAGAACTGCAACCTTGAAACCTCTGAATATTGTTTCTTATGTCTTTGTCTATGAGTGTATCAAATTTGATTAAAATTGGACCACTCCTTCTATAACCCGATTTTTTCGATTATCGATTTTCGATATTTATCGGGGGCACCTCGCCACAAAACCCAGCTAAGAACACTCGCAGATGCTTATAGTACAACTATGCAAATCTTCAAGAAAATCAGTTCAGCCATTTCGGAGTCTATAGATAACTGACACACACACACACACACACACACACACACATACACACAGACAAAGTTCCATTTATAAATAAGTTTTGATAGATATTTACAATAATTTATCTAGTGCTGTCAGATTTTATGATGCAACTCGTGTGTTATTCAGCCTATTGTCGATAAATATATGAAGAAGTCTATTGATATTTATTTCTTAATTTCAGAAATATAAAGATTGTCATGGTTCGGAAGAGAAAAGATAACAGGGAAATATAAAAATAAACTCCAAATTATTAATCAGAACAAAGATTTGAAAATTGCGAAAAACTGAAAAGAGATCACAGAATTATGAAATATAAATAGAAAACATTGGCAAATTAACAATAAAAATGTGATTAGAAATGAATTGAAAGGGCAAATATGATTAGGGATCAATTGAATTGGTACAAGAATAAAAGCAAGTTGAATAGACTGACCAACAAGAAAACATTTTTTCTTTTTTTATAAACATTTCACTCCAAGCAAGGCTGGATCGCTATTACAGGGTTACAGTGAGAATTAGATCCTTCTATTTGTCTATATTTCTGAGATGAGTTAGTATTGACAGTATTTACATTATTTGGTCTATTGTCCTCAACTTGATGCCATTTGTACGACGTTTAATAATAGATCAAACTATTTGTATATATTTCTGAGATGAGCTAGCATTGACAGTATTTACATTATTAGGGCTATTGTCCTCATCTTTGTTGCCATTTGTACGACGTTTAATAATAGATCATTCTATTTGTCTATATTTCTGAGATGAGGTAGTATTTACAGTATTTACATTGTTTGGACTATTGTCCTCATCTTTGTTGCCATTTGTATGACGTTTAATAATGGCTCATTCTATTTGTCAATATTTCTGAGATGAGGTAGTATTTACAGTATTTACATTATTCGGACTGTTGTTCTTATCTTTCTTGCCATGTGTACCACGTTTAGACCGTTGTATGCTCCGGCCTTCTTCAGGTGCTGGGAATTTCGAACCGAACCTTTATTACAATCACTGGAGTATATGAAATCCATTCCTCTCGTAGTAATGCCTAGCACCTAAAAAGGCTGGAGCGTACAACGGCCTCTACCTCCGAATAATGTAAATACCTGTAGGAGTAGGTAAAATGAAAATACATGTAGAAAAAAACAGAGGGAAGCCACATCAGGTCGGTGTAAAGGTGACTGAAGGCGGGCTACTAAATCAGGATCGATTACATTGCAGATCCTCCTTTGGATTTTCTTGAGAAAATCAAAATGAAAAGCAGGAGCACCCGACCAGATATGGCTACAGTATTCAATACACGGATCGGGGGTGGATTTATAAACGTCCAAGATGGATTCTGACGAAAACCTCGAGATTAATAGCAGGAGCAACCGACCAGATATGGCAACAATATTCAATGCACGGATGAGTGGTAGATTTATAAACGTACAAGATGGATACTGACGAGAACCTTGAGATGAATAGCAGGAGCACCCGACCAGATATGGCAACAGTATTTAATGCACGGATGAATGGTAGATTTATAAATGTAAAAAAGGGATTGACTAAAAATATGGAAATCTATCACGTGAAGTAAACATAAAAAAAATAGTCAAAAATGTACATAATAGTATTTTGCATTCACTTTAGTGATGAATGCAGATATTTTTTTTAATCGTTTCACCCCAAGCAAGGCATTCAACTGCCACTATTGCGCTTGGGGCTACATGGGGGAAGGTAAATAGAAAGAGTGGTTAGATACAGGAAATGTCAGAAGGGGGAGTGATAGGTAGTTGGGAGGATGGGAAGAGTGTTTGAAAGAATAGAAGCGAGTTATTGTGTTAGGAGGTGTTTATTGACATTACATTTAAACTCCTGGAGATTGTAGCCGTCGGGGAAGCAGTCATGTGGAAGGGAATTCCAGAGTCGGGAAGTACGAGAAAAGAAACTGTTGGAGTTGCGGTTGCATTTTATCGGTTTCACCGTAAAAGGGTGGGATCTAGTTGCTAATCTAGTATCTCGTGCAAATTCGAACCTAGGGGGCACCAGTGATCTAAGTTCATCGGAGCAGAAGCAATGGAAGTATTTATAGAAGAGACACAGGGAAGCCACGTCGCGCCGGTGAGAGAGAGACTGCAGGCGGTCTGCCAAGTCATGAAAAAGGAAGGGACCTGTTGATCAGATTGAGGTTGAATCTTTCATGTATACGAGTAATAGGAGCTGGATTAAGATGTACATGGTAATAGAATACAATATTAATGTAAAGAAGATTTCTGAGATTTAATTAAAAAACTGCAGAGTAATGTTGAAACAGCAGCAAAATCAATAGTTCACCGATGAAGATTCCAGAACATCCAAGATTTTTTCCTAAAAATTCTCTTCCAAACGATTGCTTCCCCGACGGCTACAATCTCCAGGAGTTTAAATGTAAGGTCAATAGACACCTAACACACTAACCTGCTCCCATTCTATCAAACACTCTTCCCATCTGCCCAACTCTCATCCTTGCTATCCTTACTCACCTGTCACCTTCCGCCTGACATTCCCTATGTCTAACCACTCCTTCTCTTTACCTTCCCCTATGTAGCCCCATGCGCAATAGTGGCAGTGGAATAACTTGCTTGGGGTGAGATGATTAAAAAGAAAAGTTTACTAACGTGTCAAATAATAAAATAATTTTATTTTTATAAAAATCAAATATGTTTCAACAAACTATCAGTCAGGTAAGTGCCATACGTGAAACACGCTTGGGCGATCATCTCTCGAGAGAGACATGACTGACTGGGCAGAATATTATCCCGCAGTAGTTTGCCATTGCTTTCTGCGGTAGACTGGTTGCCAGCCAAGGCTAGAGAACCCAATCTGTCCTGTTATTTAACCCATTTTTAAAATTGTTATTTGTGCAATTTCTCTTTTCTAATCTTCTCACTTTTTTTTTCTTCAAGTTGAGTAGATAGATCTATCTATCGGCCGGTTCACACTCCACCCATGTCTATTGAACAGGTTAAGAGGCTCATCCCTTGTTCCCTGTTTAGGATATGGTTTCCGGCTTTCTCTTTTCCGATCTTTTCACTATTACGTAGCCCCTTGCACATCAGTGGCGTTACGGCCTTGCTCGGGGTGATACGATTAAAAAAAATAACTTCACCCATAACTGGAAGGAAGAGACGGAATAGTACCTTTCCCAAGGGTATTTGCGCGAAAGTGAATGCAATGAATTCAACTGGAATTCGAACCGAGCATACATCAGAGGTAGAATCGCCGACTGACGCCGATTCGGTCGGATTTTAATCCTGAGTTAAATGTAATCGGAGTCTAACCGTACTGATGAGCTGTGATACAGCGAAACAGATCTGTCTGCGGATGACTATATATATATATATATATATATATATATATTATATATTGTATACA
>JBBBDQ010001083.1:1930000-1977500 GCA_037127315.1 Ascarosepion bandense | reverse complement strand
AGGATCTAATTTTTTTAACGTTGTTATTATGTCCTGTAATATAATTTTTTTTTTGTTTAATGCTTTTTTGAAAAGTCGAAGTTTTAAACGCTATCACGTAATTCGCGAGGCTGGGAATCGCATGAGCCTCTGTTTATTTTCTTTTGAAACTTTCGAAAAACTATTTCCACTGTTAAATAATGTAAGGTTGATGGCAGGAGAAAATTGTGTGATATATAGTGCCTCTCTTATAGCGATGTGCCTTTGATATTGTGATTTAAATAGTATTTTTGTATCTTCAACCAACATTTTTCTTGAAGAGTTTCTGTAAATTATGTATTAATAAATTTATTTTTATTGCACTATTATTAATAGATAAGTGACATATATACCAGCTTCTTTTCTCGCACTTCCCGCCTGTGGAATTCCCTTCCGCATACTTGCCTTCCCGACAGCTATAATCTCCAAGAATTTAAATGTAAAGTCAATAGTCTTCTCCTGTCTCACTAACTTACATCCTATCTCTCATGGTTTTTCTCCGTCCACCCCATTCTCATCAGCAATCTCTTCCCTCTCTTACTCACTCCTAATAATATTCCTCCTCATCCACCCCACTCTCACCAGTATTCTCTTCCTTCTCATACTCTCTTCCTGACAACCCTGTAACCTGTCATTCTTTCTCATAACATTCCTCCTATGTAACCCCCTGCACAACAAATAAAAATGCCTTGCTTGGGGCCACACGATTATAAATAAAGACAAGTTATTTTATGCTTAAGTGGAGGTATCGGCCTATTTCAGGCGAACCATCTTCAGCTTCCCTCTTTATTGTACAGAAGATTTTAGACGAATTTGTGTAAAATCTTCCGTGCATTAAAGGCTGAAGCTGAAGATGGTTCGCCTGAAAGAGGCCTATACTTCCACTTAACCATGGAATAACGTGTCTGTCTTAATTTTTACATATATTTGCTCAATATGTATTTATATACATATATATTTAGAGCTCTCCTAGAAAGTTATCCTACCACTTTATATACAGGATACTCTTTTGGATTCTTCAATATCTATACCGCACAATTATATATATATATATAGCACATAATTGTATATATATATATATATATATATATATATCTTTAATCCTTTAGCACAATCCTTTTAGCACATAATTGTATGTATATATATATATATATATATATATATATATATAATTATGTGCTAAAAGGATTGTGTAAGACTTTTGTTATCAGGTAAATAGCAGCAGCTCAATGCGTCGTCAATTCACAACAGTTTATAAGATACCATAAGCGATGGTCAGGTTTGCCGTTTTAAAATGCTGTTCACAAACTTCTGATACTGCTAGGTGCATAATCTTGCATGCAAATTGACGTCTTATCCAGGCCTTATAAATATTTGATTAAGATGATGCCGGCAAACACCGTGCACACACCAGTCACATTAAACCATTTTCTGGGCTATTTGGGCCTGATAACGCAGTGCATTATTCTATGAGAATTGCCCTCAATTGTTAGGATAAATAATATCCATGAATAGATGTGAAACGCATTTAGAACTATTAGTCACGTGTTAATGACATGTTGAGGAAAACCAGTTGATCTAATCCATGCCACGTGAACATACCATTATAGAAGCACCACCAGTTTGCATGGTGCTTTGCTGAAAACGGGGATTCTTGTGTTTCGCGTCACACCCAAATACTAACACTTCAAGGAACCAGATAGCGACGTCACCGGTACAGATGAGAGTTGTGTCCAATGTCGTGGTGTTATGGGTACTTTGGTGTGTTTTTCTGCTCTCATATCACGAGAAATTTATGATGTGCTTGGTAAATCCGCTTTGAATGTGGAAATGGCTTTAGTTGGTGTCACTTGATAAATAGGGGGGCAATTCTAGTCAAGCGCCTTTGGTCACAATCATTAAATATCTTTGGTCAGACAATGTGCTGTCCACAGTGATTGATACTATTTTCACAAGGTGTCGCGCTAAACACGTTACATCGTAGATCAAAGTTTGACTCCACGCGTAGCAGATATCAGGGCACAACTGATACAAATCTAGATAGTTCCGTAACATGAAAATATGAGTGTATTGCACATAGACAGAAAGAAAAACAGACAATGGTTATGTAATGATATCTCATGACCTGAATAAACTTTTAGAAATCAAATTTGGATGTTACGTCCATTAAAGGCACAAGATACATACGAACATACATACATATGTTCGTGCAAACCGATACACACACACACACACACATACATACACATATATTTGCATATTGATAGATTGTATAAAGAAACATAAGTTCACTTGTTATTGATATTTTCAAAATTCTACTTTAAACCTATTTGTACTGATGAAGTCATTGAAACATACTGATTTATTTAAAAAATTCTTAATACTAAAAATGTGGCAATAATTCAAAATATGTTGATTGTTACAGTTTTGACGTTATATTTACATTAAATAATGTCGATATATATATATATATATATATATATATATATATATACTGTGACAAAGTTGTGGAAATCGTAGGTTTTTTAACCTGCTGTTCATGCATTTACTTTTATAAAGAGTGCTCGATACAAACGTAGAGCCTTATATTGTATTGTACATAGTTATATTGTTATATTGGATCACAACTTCTTCACCCGAAGAGAGGCAACCAAAATACAAGGTTAGCTTCGAAACGCGAAAATTTTTGTGTAGTGATACTATGAATTTATAAACCATTGTAACAACTATTACAATATTTATATATATATATATATATATATATATATATATATATATATATATATATATATATATAAGAGATAATGAATGTATATTATGTTTAATCATGACCCGTTCTAAACATCGTATTTTGGCTTCAATTTCAGGTGAAAATAAAAACAAAATTTCTCCAACAGTTGGTTCTAAGCGTTCGGCTCATATGAGCCATCTTCATAGAGGTTACAAGTACGTTAACAAAAAAAACATCCCTCATCAGCGACGATTTCATTTTATGTTAACGTAAACCATTGCTAAGCAACGATAACAGTTACCAAATAGCAAACGCAGTTTGTAAATTTGTAATGCGGTTCTATGACGTCACACCGCGTGAGAGCTCGAAATGATAACAGAACCATATATTTAAATACAATGTAATGGGTTATGACCAGATTTAAACGTGATTTTATTAAGTGTGGGTTGTTTGGATTTAATATAGATGGCCTCCAATATCTGAAGGTTCTTTTTCTTGTGTGTATGTGTGAGGATTATTGTATTGTTGGAGAATTTTTCTCATATTTAACAGAATATGTTTAGAAAATTATCTGCTGCCTCGATACACAATATATATATATATATAAGCCGTATATATATATATATATATATATATATATATTAAAAAAGAAAAAAATTAAGGCAAACACGTTTTTTCTTGGTAAATCGCGAGAGTAGGCCTATTTCAGGAGAACCATCATCGGCTTCCGTCTTTATTGTACAGAAGATTTTACACGAATGAAATTCTCAAAGGTCTAAAAATAAAACCCGTAAGATGGGTTCGCTGATTTTGAAAATTCATTTATCTTCAGATATCTGTTTTAGGCGATTCATTTTCCAGCAAAAAGCACATACATCAGAGCAGAATTTAGGGGGGAAAAATTATCATCTGATGAAAATCCAGTCAAACAGGTTTTTCGTGAAATTAGAAACAAATTAGAAATTATCTAAACTTATTTATAAATGGAACTTTGTCTCTGTGTGTGTCTGTGAATGTGTGTGTGTCCTTTAGACTCCAAAACGGCTGAACCGATTTTCTTGAAAATTTACACAGTTGTACTATAAGCGTCTGCAAGTCTTCATAGCTAAGTTTTGTGTCGAGGTACCCCCGATAAATATCGAAAATCGATAATCGAAAAAATCGGGTTATAGAAGGAGTGATCCGATTTTAATCAAATTTGATACACTCATAGACAAAGACATAAGAAACGATATTCAGAAGTTTCAAGGTTGCAGTTCTTACAATAGTGCAGAAATAATATCGATAATATATATATATATATATATATATATATATATATATATATATATATATAAAAGGCAAGATGTTTGTGTGTGTGCCTGTTTATCTGCCAGTATGTTCGTATTTTTTCAATCCATTTATTTTAGTTTTTGCTTCGGGTTTGACACTAAGTAGGTATAATTGTTGTTCTTAGTCTCAGCCATGATACCATTTACTCAGAGGACTTATTTACCATTCAAAATTCAGTTTTCGACGAAAAAGCTTATTTGATATCGATACCAGGAAATCAAAATTTGACTTACATCCATTCATTTTTATTTCCGGCTACGGTTTCGCTTTATCTGGAAACAACTATTGCCTTTTAGTCTTTCGTGCCAACGTCCAAAGAGTCTGAGCTCCAGAACCATGGATTAGTTTTAAAGCTTTCATTACACCCGAGCAAAGCCGGGCTATGCTGCTAGTTGTTCATAAACGGAAGCCATTGAATCTGACTGGTTGAGAATGCCTTTGCATAGATGATTGGTCAAAAATATAAGAGACGAGAAATTCAGAAGCCTCATCAAAGTGAACCGTAATTGTCTGTTTCTTATATGTGCCGCGTCCTTTCAGGACGTAGGTGATCATGGCCTTCCACATCTCCCTATCCCTCGTCGCTCTCAATACCCCTTATTTTTGTTATTGCACTCAATCCCAGCTTTACCTTCCATTTGCTCAAGTCCATCAAGTATGTCCTGCGCTGCTTTTACCCTCGTTTCTCGTTCCCACTATCCGTCCCATTAGCATCAGATTCTCCAAGCCGTCCTTCCTCATTAAATATCTCAAAGCCTTTAGCTGTTTTTCCTGATGTTACGTATCAGTTTCCTTTACGTGTCCATCCTCTCCAAAACCTCATCGTTGCTCCCGTGTTCCATCCTTCTGTAAAACCACCTTTTGGGTTGATTCAAGTCTTTCCTTCATCTTGTGCTTTTGGATCTCAGGAATATAAATGTATAGAAACTGCTGTGACCACAAAGTGAGGGGTCAATTTATATAATGGTTGTAATATGGAATTGATCCCCCACTTTATATCCAGTATGCTTCTGTAGAACCACATTTCGGTTTTCCTCACTTCCATATTGAAGAACTGACACCACATCCCAATCCATTCGTCTCTTCATTGTTTCTAGTGGGGTTTTCCTGTCTCTTTATACTCTACTCAGCTTCTGGAATGGAACCATGGTCATGCCAAATCTGTCTTCATACAATATCATTTTTAGACGACGGTGAGTGGAGGGCTTCGAAAACTTGCTCAAAAATAGTACTAATAAAAAATATGAATAATTAATCGTGTTATTAGTTTTTTATTAATAACAAGCATCATATCCCGGCGTTGCCCGTGCAACCCAGAACATTTTAATAGTAGAAGAAGATGCCAATGAGAGGAGTAAATGAAAATCATTTATTGAAAGTTGGAAAGGAGAGCTGAGGCTGTTAGTAACCATTTGCAGCATTAAGAAGAAGGCGTTGAATGCATATATTTTTAAATATTTCTTTTGTTTCATAATTACAGGGAAAAATATTCACATTTTTTGTTGACCAAATGAATTTTTAAAACGTCGGAAAAAAGTTAAATATAAAGGCTCATTTTTTTTATAAATAATATTTTAGTCGCATTTGACACGTGTGATGTGATGGGAAAACACTGGATACGTATAAAAGTTTGGTCCATTAACAAACCAAAAAATTTGATCACCAAATGTAATGGTTAACAAGTTTGTCACGCTAGAACTATTACAAGTGAATAGTGAGTCCGATCTTCACCGGTTGCCCCACACATTCTGCCTTGTGCCACATCTAAGCTATGTAGAGAAAATTATTATTGGCACCTCGGCGTAGTGTAATGCTTAGCAAGCATGTCTAGCTGGAAAAATTACGACTAAGTAGTAAGTTCGATCCTCACTGGGTGCCCCTATACTTTCGGTCTTGTGCCACATCTAAGCTGCGCTTAGAAAATAACAACCTTAAAAATTAGACTTGTTACCATGACTTTCTCAAAAATGTCCAGTTGGAGACAAAGTGAAAATCCTTTTGGGGATGCATACGTCTGTAATCTACTGTCGGCTGTCGAATTGTCTTATTGACTCTGGCTCATTAAGCAAAAAAATAAATAAATGAAAAAATAAGGGACTCCTTTTACACGTGGAAAAATACAAAAAAGGGAAAAAGTAGAATTTAATGGTGACTCCTATTTTTTTTTATTTTTCACTTTTACGGAGGGAGACATTATTGATTTTTTATTGCCTCGCCAAATAGCCCTTGAAAAAAGGTATTAATCGATATCGTCACCACTACACGACGATTTAAGCGGCAGACTAGAATCTGTATGTGGGGTAAGCAACCAATCTAGGAAAAGGACACGTCTAAAGTTAAAAACATATAACGTTGGTGATAAACATACTCTACAAACATGAAATAAAAATGTTTAAAAATTCTACAATATAATTGTATAGAACACTTTTTAATACAAATGTGTACTGGTCTAACCTTATTAGGACCTTAAACTAAGTATTAAACAATCAATCAATCAATCACTATATATATATATATATATATATATATATATATATATACAGTACTGTGCAAAAGTATTAGGACAAGAACTATTTTATCTTTTATGAGGCATATTGATAGGAAATAAACAAAAATTTATTCAACAAATGTTTAACAAGAAAAAATACTTGTTATAAATTAAATTTAATATTTAGTATAATAGCCTTTTGCTTTGATCACAGCCTTTATTTTGAGGCATTGACATTACAAGCTTCTTCAATGTATCTAATGGTATCTTCTGCCAAGCATCTTGTATTTGTTCCCAAAGTGTGTCTTGCAAAATAACATTAGATTTATCAATTCGAGAGTGGGTAATAAAAAACAAGTCAGTCATATCCAAGGATAATAGAATAATGAGTAGTTTCAAAATAACTGGTTTAATAGAAAATAGGAAAAATTAAATATAACTTCTTTTTAATACATTTCTTTTACACCTAGTTTTAGATAATAAATATTTACTAGCAATTTACTTGGCTTTTAAACTTGAATTTGAATTTCAGTGCTAATATTTTTGCAAATGTGTTAGGACAGGGGTGATTTTAAAATTTATTTTGTTGCCTCGTAAAAGATAAAATAGTTCTTGTCCTAATACTTTCGCACAGTACTGTATATATATATATATATATATATATATATATATATATATATATATATATGATTGATTGATTGATTGATTGTTTAATACTTAGTTTAAGGTCCTAATAAGGTTATACCAGTACACATTTGTATTAAAAAGTGTTCTATACAAGTATATTGTAGAATTTTTAAACATTTTTATTAAAAAGTTATTAAAAATTGCCTGAAGTCATCACTCATCATAGAAACCAAGGTAGCGAAATAACTCGTTTAAAAATTATATATATATATGTGTGTGTGTGTGTAAACGAAATGCCCTGATTTAACACACGTTAAATTCTGTGCAGGAATATTTGTGTGCATGTTCCTGTGACTATGTTAGTTAAAATGCTTCCAAGTTAGTGCCCTGAATAATGTATAATATTTATTCGTTTATATTTTTACGGTATGAAAATATGACATCACTGATCTATAATTGAAAAAAAAGTGGATCTCCAGGTGACGGTTATGTGGCATACCGTCATCATCGTGAACCTTTTCACATTTGACGCTATTTTTCATCTTTTTTCCTAGTTTATGGCGTATTGTTCCTGTTCACGTAACATGTGCAGTGTCCCATTTTTATGGTCTAAAATAAATCCGACTTTTTAAACCCCTTTTCACTGTTTATATCTTGCCCTTTGCAGCTTGCTAAATATTTTCATTTTTATCTCACATGTTTTTTATCATTTTTATTCGGAAAAATATTCTATATAATCGCTTAAATATTCCCTCTTTTTTTCTTAATCGTTTTCCTATCTATCTATCTATCTATCTATCTATCTATCTATCTATCCTAGTCCCTTCATGTATTCATCTATCTATCTATCTATCTATCTATCTATCTATCTATCTATCTATCCTAGTCCCTTCATGTATATCTATCTATCTATCTATCTATCTATCTATCTATCTATCTATCTATCTATCTATCTATCTATCCTAGTCCCTTCATGTATCTATCTATCTATCTATCTATCTATCTATCTATCTATCTATCTATCTATCCTAGTCCCTTCATGTATATCTATCTATCTATCTATCTATCTATCTATCTATCTATCCCTATCTATTCTATCCTAGTCCCTTCATGTATCTATCTATCTATCTATCTATCTATCTATCTATCTATCCTAGTCCCTTCATGTATCTATCTATCTATCTATCTATCTATCTATCTATCTATCCCTATCTATCCTAGTCCCTTCATGTATCTATCTATCTATCTATCTATCTATCTATCTATCTATCCTAGTCCCTTCATGTCTATCTATCTATCTATCTATCTATCTATCTATATATATATATATGTCAACATTTTTTCTTTCATAGATACATTTAATATTTTCTTGCTCTCCAAATGTCTTTTTTTATATTTCTGATATTTATATCTCTCTTTTTTTTCATTTCTAATCACTGCGGATTTATTTCTGCTCTTCCGTTTGTCTCCAATCGTTTACTGTTTTTGCCTTTCTATCTTTCAATTGCTTACACATTTACGTTCTGTGTCTTCTAATTTCCACTTTTATATTTCTGTTTTACAACGACTTTTGTTCTGGAATTCGTCTTTCTCTTGAATGTCACTAAATTCTGTTTTTAAATATATTCTATTTTTTTTTTGCTTCAACCGAGTCACTTCGCAACTCAAACATTTAACGATAAAAATAACGACAAAATAATATACAGATGCCTACCCTCGACCCCTGAAAATATTGACAAAAGACGGTCATGCAACGGACGGTAAGAGTCAAAAATCCCCACATGACATCGCCGAAAAAATTCCATCCCTCCAAAGTAGAAATCAAACGGTTTCGATTCACTTCCTATTTCACTCTTCACTAATTTCCTCAGCTGCTTGTCATTTCCCAAAAAGAAATGACACCTTTTATTTGCAGGCCAGAAATTCGTCGTCATTTCATTATTTTTTTTTTTTTGAAGGTTTTCGTAGTGATGCAAAGAGGTTTTGAACAGGTATTAGGCATTGTTTCTGAAGTAAGCATGTTGAGTCTTTGGTGTCGTAGTTAAAGATAATACAAACCTGGAAAAAAACATTTAATCCACATGTCATTGTATAAATAAACACCTAAATATCAGTATAACTTAATTCTCACTCGAGATTTACCCTACTCCCTTACGGGAACAAGTTGGGACACAAGTTCCGTTTTTAACTTGGGGAACCTGAGCGCGTACACTCAGGCCATTGGTCAAAGATTACCCAGCTTACTCGGCAACTGGGTACAAAGCTGGTCAAAAGATAGTCATAGCTGGTCATTGCTTCCCTGTTATCTGATTATATATTGCTTGTATATATGATTATGTATGAATATGTGTATGTGTTCGCCAAACTGATGTATTTTTCTTAAATTTTCTCTTTTAAGGGAGCGACCGTTATTTTTATTCGTTTTTTTTTTTAGGTATTTGTGAATCTCATTCGTGTAAAATCCTTTGTTAAATAAAGACGGAAGCTGACGATGGTTCGACTGGAATAGGTCCATACTTCAGATTCACCATGAAATAACGTGTCTGTCTTAATTTTTCTTATATATATATATATATATATATATATATATATAGGATATCGGCTCGGAACGAGAATCAAAGAGGCGCGTTCGAATTACAGTTGAATCCGCCAAATTCACTTCTACGTTAATAACTTTGGGAAATGTATTAATCTTTCACTTCTTCCTTCAGGTATGAGTTAAATAGTCTTCGCAACTCGAATTGCCAAACGTGGCGAGTACGGCACATCCCCTGAAATGACGGACACAAAACAGTGAAAGTCATCCAGGGAATGGTTCCACAGACGAAAGTGTGGGGGGGGGGGGGAACCCTGATCCAAACCTATATATACATAGGGGACTGAAGAAATTCTGTGAAAAAGAATGGGTGAAACTGTTAAATTCTTCATGTAAGAATCTCGTTGAAAATCTACAGAAAGCGACTAGACGATATAAGGCAGAACAGAGGAGATGCTATTAAATATTCACAAATCATGTTAAATACTTTTGCACAGTCAAATTCGAAAATCAGTGGTTAAAAGACTTAAAACAATGTTTCACAATTTTTCTATGTTTAGTGAGACAATGTTCATTAAAATATTTGAAGTATCATTCAAACTGAAGAATTTTCATTGCAACATTTATAAAAAAAACTATATGTTAATTATTTTTGCTACCCACTATATATATATATATATATATATATATATATATGTGCGTGTGTGTGAGAGAAAGAGAGAGATTCGTAATATACTAACATGTGCAGTGGTACATGTTACAAAAATGTTATTCCTGTAATCCGATCTTCTTTCACACTGTGAAAACAATTTTATTGCAAAATTTATAAAAAACAATGTGTTCATTATTTTTGCTACCTACTATATATATATATATATATATATATATATATATGTGTGTGTGTGTGTGTGTGTGCAAGAGAGAAAGAGAGATCTGGAATATACAAACAAGCTCAGTGGTACACGTTACAAAAGGTTTTATTCCTGTAATCCTATTCTCTTTCGCACTGTAAAAATCTGAATATTATTCAAAGAGATTTCACATCCACCAAATTAATGCTATGACCACTAAACTCTGTAGACATTAATCCAAAAGAACATTTATTATCCATTTACAAAAGAGATGCAGATGAGAACGAAAATGGATATCAAGTAAAAAGATTACATGAATCTTATCGGATAAATAAAAAGGTCTTTATTAACATACAAAATAATAAAAGGGTAATTCAGATACATATTCAAATATAATGGTATTATCTTTCGGATATATTTATTAATAAAAAATGTGTTGCCTGGGTATGACAATAAACTTCATCCGGCAGTAAGGCCACTAACTGGGAGATTTTGAGGCGCATGGAACGACCTCTTAATTGTTGTTGTTTCCAGGTTTACCGTGATCCGGAGTGGTAGAACTTGTTAGGGTCCCAGCTATGGGTAAATAGTTTATCCCCAAAATGGGGACAAAACACGATGAAAGTATAAAAATATATTTTTGTAGTAAAAATTTCCAGAAACACATTTTTGAAGAAAAAAAATATTAACAGCAATGCATTTTTGAAGAAGAAAAATATTCCAGCAATATTTTTGGGGGATGGAAAAAACATATCAGCAGACTCTCAAAGAAAACTTCTTTACAAAAATACGTCAATGAAACCTGATCCGCGAACTTATTTCTTACGAAGAATATGTATCATATTTATACAAATCTTTTGTAAAATTCTTGTCGACATTAAATAATAATACATTGTGGCTGATAAAAAAAACCCAAAAAAAAACCCCAAACTGGACAAAAAGAAATCATTATCAATGTTTTAATAAGAGTAGCTGTTATAACCAGAAACCCAAACAATATATTTGCCATATATATATATATATATATATATATATATATATATATATATATATATAAAAAGGATTAATTCAGTGATGTTGAATGACCATTTCGATATGAAAATCCCCACGGGGGATAACACATCACCTCAGCAACAGAAAAATCCTTTCAGAAACTGGAGAAAAATCAGTCTAATTTTTCTTTTTAAATAGATTTGCAAAGAAAATAAAAAAAAGAAAAAGATAAAACAAAATAAAATAAAATAAACAAGAAAAGAAAAAATTGACATCGTTTGAGCTCTCTTCCTGTATCATTTTTTAATATTAAAATAAATTTTTTAATATTAATTAGGATCGGGTTTTTGGAATTTACCTTCCTGCTTTTTTCGCTTGGATTAAAGTATCTGAATTAAAATATATATATATATATATATATATATATATAGATATATATATATATATATATATATATATATATATATATATCGAATATCAACATCGGTATCAGTTGTTTGCTATTTATGTTATTGTGAAAAATCATTTTGCATAATAAAACCTGACAGAGACATCTGGTTAAAAACTTTTAAATTCTCGACAAAACATTATCAGGTTCTTAAATATGTTTCACTATTCTATTTTCAAATATTTACTGACATATATATTAAAGTTTTTCCTCAAATCAGTACAGTTTTACTTTATTCTGCTTGCTTTAAGTGATGACGGTCGATATTCAGAAATATTCATCGAGATATTTGACCATCGGACGCGAGACCAACTTTCACTGGCGATACGATGCTTCTCTCCCCCGTATTGACCAATGCTGGACCGACCGTTTTGACAGTTTAGCTGCGACATCACCCTCTACTTCACCTCCAACTGGCCAGACCATCTGATCTTTTCTTCGGTGTTTCCACCCTCATCACGGTGTATTAAACAAAATGATTGAGGTTGATATTAATAGTGTTGATGATTGCATGGAAAACCGGTTATGGATTAGTTGAACACGTGATCGAGGGTGGGAAACATAAACTCTTGTTAGGGGCTGTCAGCATTTGCTGGTACGTCAAGCCAAACTATGACGATTCGACTATGAACTAGAACCATCACGTCTAGTACCGTCCCTACCCAATCTATGCTTTAGTCTTTGTTTGTCCAAGCGGGAAGTTATTAAGGTCGAATTACTAAGAGTCTTAGAAGTATGAATCCCTTACCAAGCGACTAATCGAATGGTAGTTGCAGGAATGACACTAAAGTATGAGGGTTCTCACTCTAAAAGAGGTGCTGACCTTAGGAATTATTTATCTTTCGAATATCCCTGCGCTAACATTAGGTGCTGCATGGCGTCTATTCGCAAGACATTCCCATAACCTTTATTATTTTCCTTTCCATCGACCCAACACACATCTTTGATACCGCAACATCTCATATGAGCCATACTGCATATCATCATTTCACAGGATTGGTGATCTCAAGTGACAAAGGGGAATTGTGGTTAACCTTTACGTAAACAATTACCATAGTTTATAGACTGACATGAGTTTCTCTATAACTGGATAAGCATATTCGAGAATTATGTTCATATATACACACACTTACAGGCATGTATATATATAAGAGTGTTTCGTAATTTGCTTGAAGCATTGTGTATATAAGGTGTATGGGTAGGTATATGAATGCTATTACGATGCGTTTATTAATGAATAATAAATAGGTAATACCCAACACCTTTACCTTCCTTTATTATACGAAACTCATTGTGATAGCCTTGAAATACCTACCCCCACATTATGTATATACCCATTTGCGCAAACGCGCACACACACACACACACACACACACACACACACACATATATATATATATATATGTGTGTGTGTGTGTATTTAGGCAGCAAATTTTCTTTTTAACATGTCAGATTAATTAAAATGCAAACATTACGCTTACTTAATTTTAATAAAATCCGTTCATACTCACGGATAATCTTTCGCGTATTACAATCAAAAGATGTCATAAATGAGCTGTAAACGTTGACAGGTGTTATTTTCATTCATTTCTTAAGGTACCTTAAGTACTTTCAACCTCTTTCCGAGGTCATCTTCAGGGGTGTGAGTTTTCCGTTTACATTTGTTACCATAACTCACTCCCCAGAAAGAGGTTGAAAGTACTTGGGTACCTTAAGAAATGAATGAAAATAACACCTGTCAACGTTTACAGCTCATTTCTGACATCTTTTGATTGTAATACGCGAAAGATTATCTGTGTGTATGAACGGGTTTTATTAAAAATATTCAAACGTAATTTTTGCAATTTATTTAATCTGACACACATATATATATATATATATATATATATATATATGTCTTCGAGTTCTTTATATATATATATATATATATATATATATATATGTCTTCGAAGTCTTTATTTAAGGCGTCTTAACTAGTTCATTTCTGTTGCCGGTGGTGTAGTATTTACTTTTCAACATCCTCCCTTTTCAGGGTTTTTTTCTTAGATATGTTATTTTATTACTTATTATTCACCAATTCTAATGCTTTGCATTTCTTTTGTTTTGGGTCAACCACTAATTTTTCTGTATGTTTCCTTTTTCTAGTACTCATACTTGAACGTTCAATGAATTCTTGTGGTATAGATATGACAAAGATATCATACAGAACTTGCATAGATTATTCGTTTCTTACGGTCCTTTCTTTTGTAAATCTTTGATTCAACTGATTACAATGCCTTTTTCCTGCTTTCATTCTATATTCTTTCCATTTTTTCTATCTGTTTTCTTTCCTTTAAATTTCATGTTTTTTTTAAACTGATCACTCGTCTACTTACAGTTTTGCAATAAATATTTATAGGCAAATTTCATAACTCGCATAATTCCATTCAGTTAATTCCAAATAAGTTTGTAATATTTTAACACAGAAGCCTTAGCTTTTATACACTTGTTACGAAATGAAACGTTGCAAGTCACTTCACCAATAACAAATAGATTTTCACCCGACACGCCACGTGCGATTTTCGATTTTCATTTTAATCTAGGTTTTCTCTTTCCTTTCCATGTAGCTTCATTGATTATTGTCATACTAGCAGTATAGCCCGGCGTTGCTCGGGTGTAATGAAAGCTTTAAAACTAATCCATAGTCCTGGAGCTCAGACTCTTTGGACGTTGGTACGAAAGACTAAAAAGCAATAATTGTTTCCAGTTAAAGCGAAACCGTAGACTGAAAGAAAAAGGAATGGATGGAAGTCAAATTTTGATTTCCTGGTATCGATATCAAATAAGTTTTTTTGTCGTAAACTGAATTTTGAAGGCTAAATAAGTCCTCTGAGTAAATGGTATCATTGCTGACACTAAGAACTACAATTATACATACTTAGAGCCGAACCCGAAGCAAAAACTAAAACAAAAGGACTGAAAAGGATATAGACATAGAGGCAGATAAACAGACACACACACAAACATCTCGCCTTATATATATATATATATATATATATATTATCGATTTTCTGCACTATTATAAGAACTGCAACCTTGAACCTTCTGAATATCGTTTCTTATGTCTTTGTCTATGACTGTATCAAATTTGATTAAAATCGGACCACTCCTTCTATAACCCGATTTTTTCAATTATGGATTTTCGATATTTATCGGGGGTACCTCGACATAAAACCTAGCTAAGAACACTCGCAGACACTTATAGTACAACTGTGTAAATTTTCAAGAAAATTGGTTCAGCCGTTTTGGAGTCTATAGGTAACGGACACACACACCCACACAGACACACAGACAGACAAATTTCCATATATAAATCTGTTTAGATTTAGATTGCTACTAATGTTTAGCTGCGCTTTTGCGCCCACATAATTAATCTTTACTTTTACTTTCACTTTCTTTGGTTTTCTGTTATTATTTTTCGTCTCATCGCTGTGTACAGTATTTTTTCTCTGAGAACTTTTCCTTACTGTAGTTTTAGAGAGTGACTTTTATGTTCTATTTTTCACACTTGTAGCACTTCAAATGCTTAAACGAACATTCGTCTCTGAGATATCGCCTGCTACGTCTGAAACATGGATTAATTGTTCTTTTTCCACATTTCTCTTCGGCCTGTATATATGCTCATTCTTTTTCTTCATTTTCCTCCATATTGCGTCCCAGATTTAAGATTCTCTGACATTCGTCTAATGTTTCTTATAGTGTTAGCCTTTGATCTAGTTTCTTGTAGTGTTAGCTTATGATCTAATTTCTTGTAGTGTAAATTTAATCTAGTTTCTTGTAGTGTTAGCTTTTGTCTAGTTTCTTGTAGTGTTAGCTTTTGATCTAGGTTCTTGTGATGTTAGCTTTTGATCTAGTTTCTTGTAGTGGTCGCTTTCGTTTAGTTTCTTGTAGTGTTTGCTTTTGATGTAGGTTCTTGTAGTGTTAATTTTGATCTAATTTCTTGTAGTGTAACATTTGATCTGGTTTCTTGTAGTGTTAGCTTATGATCTAATTTTTTGTAGTGCTAGCTTTTGATCTAGTTTCTTTAGAGTTAGCTTTCAATCTAGGTTCTTCTAGTGTTAATTTTTATCTCATTTCTTGTAGTGTAGCTTTTGATCTAGTTTCTTGTAGTGTTAGGTTTTGTCTAGTTTCTTGTAGTGTTAGCTTTTGATCTAGTTTCTTGAAGTGTTAGCTTATGATCTAATTTCCTGTAGTGTAACATTTAATCTAGTTTCTTGTAGTGTTAGCTTTTGTTTAGTTTCTTGTAGTGTTAGCTTTTCATCTAGGTTCTTGTAGTGTTAGTTTATGATCTGATTTCTTGTAGTGCAACTTTTAATCTCGTTTCTTGTAGTGATAGCTTTTGTCTAGTTTTTTGTAGTGTTAGCTTTAGTCTAGATTCTTGTAGTGTTAGCTTTTGATCTGGTTTCTTGTAGTTTTAGCTTTTGATCTAGTTTCTTGTAGTGTTAGCTTTTGTTTAGTTTCTTGTAGTGTTAGCTTTTGATCTAGGTTCTTGTAATGTTACTTATGATCTAATTTCTTGTAGTGTAACATTTGATCTGGTTTCTTGTAGTGTTAGCTTTGGTCTAGTTTCTTGTAGTGTTAATTATGAATTAATTTTTTGTGGTGCTAGCATTTGATCTAGTTTCTTGTAGAGTTAGCTTTTGATCTAATTTCTTCTAGTGCTACCCTTTATCTAGTTTCTTGAAGAGTTAGCTTTCGTTTAGTTTCTTATAGTGTTAGTTTTTTATCCAGTTTCTTGTACTGTTAGCTTATGATCTAATTTTTTGTAGTGTTCGCTTTTGATCCAGTTTCTTTTCGGTTTTTTGCACGTAATTCTTTCATCTTATTTCGCCATTAACACCTGAACAAAAATTAAACCTTTAAATCTACCCGAAGTTAGCTTGTTTAATTTTACACTTTCACACTCTTTGTTATCGATTCCAGCATATCATTTTTCGTCAGATTCATGCACTTCCAACGAGTATTGCAATACGAACTTTTCTCGTTAAAAACTTGTCAGAATATTTTCCCAGTAGTACAAATTAAAAAAAATCATTTTCTAATGGAGCTAGCTTTCTCAACAAATGTTTTGCTTTTTCTTGTCTTCCCGATCGAGGCATTCTTCTCTGTAAATTTGCTCGTATCGTTGAAAATAAGCAGAAAATTTAATTCCAATCATCTGAATTATTATGAATTGAGCTATAACATTTGCCACCGCATCCAGAGTGAAAGAAATTGGAGAATTTTCTGTTTTTTCTGAATTATTTCAATTAACTTTTGTTGTTTTTTTAAGTTGCAAGAGCTGTTGCTGTTGGTGTTGGTTTTAATGTCTTTTTGCCACTTGGGGCAATGATTCTTCTTTATTTAAAAATGTCTTAGAACAATGAAAATAATATAAATGCATATATACATAAACATAACATATATGCATAAACGCATACCCTATATCTGAATTTACCCCAGCTACTAGGTTAGCAACTAGGTGCCACCCATTTACAGTGAAACCGATAACATGTAACCGCAATTTCTACTCTAACAGCTTCTTTTCTCGCACTTCCCGCCTGTGGAATTCCTTTTCCTATACTTGCTTCCTCGACAGCATCTCTTAGAATTTAAATGTAAGGGCAATAGACATCTCATTGACTTTTGCTAAAGTTCTTTTCTCCATCCACTCCATCCCCATCTCATCCTTCTATTACCCTCTTCCTGACATCCCCTATAACCTGCCCCTCTTTCTCATCACTTTCCCCTTATGTAACCCTCTGCGCACCAGTGGCAGTAAAACTTCCTTGCTTGGGGTGAAATGATAAAAAAAATTCCCACTGAATTCCACTATCCAGTCATCTGTTGTGCAGTTGCAAATTCTACAACAAAAGAAAATCCGAGACTTGAACACAATGTCATGGTCTGTACAGCAAACCATGTAAAATAAAGAAAAAAAAAATAAAAGAAACTAGTTTAAAAAAATCGTGCTAGTACCGACGCCGTCCGCGCGTCTACGGTATTACAATTAAATCCGACAGAAAAGCTTGTTTTATGCGGCTGAACGGAAAGGCGGACCGGCATAGCGTGCTCAGTTTGGATATTATGATAAGCGGTGATGCCTTCTCTCGACACTATCGCCTCTACATGAAACGGATTGAAGATGACTCTAGCAGAAAGTTGGTCTGTGTAATTAAAGCAAACCGAGATAGAAACACAAAACCCATAATATAAGCAGGTAGGTAGGCCAGGAATGTGTGCGGTGGGTAAAGTGGGAGACTTCAAGATGATAGGTTGGGCTGGCTAAGATGGGGTAAAGGAAAACCGTATAAACTTAGAATAAAAAATGAAAAAATAATAGCCGTGCTTTTAACATGGAACAAAAAAAGCAATGATTTAGTAATTGAAATATGAAAACTCGAAAATTCAAAAGAAGGAAAATCTATTGCTGTATCTAAAGATGTTATGGACGATGGTAATGATGATGGTGGTGATGGTGAGTGTTTAAGGGTCTGGTAGCAAGGCACGAAAACTAGAAACTCTTTCAGGATATATCTTTTCAAAATGATATATGCAAATGACTCTGAGTTGATGGCCAACTCGGAAAGAAGACTACAGGACCCTCTGGACAGAGGCAATCTAAAATCCTCCCGGATAGATAGGCGTTCTAAAAGCTAAACAAGCTGCTGGGAAACTTCCGTTAGAAACAAAGAAAAAAGTATTGAATTGCTATGTGGTATCCATCTTCATATATGGCAACACACATTGGAGAATTTCCCTAAAGATGAGGAAAAAAAAAACTAGACGAAGTAGAAATGTGGTCCTAGAGAATGATATTGAAAATATATTAGATAGAAAGATCTGGAGAGACATGATCGCTTATGGCCTAAAGAAACGCAGCACAAGAAGAAGAAGGAGGAGGAGGAGGAGAAGAAGAAGAAGAATGAGGAAGAGGAGAAGAAGAAGAAGTTGGAGGAGAAGAAGAAGAAGTTGGAGAAGAAGAAGAAGAAGAAGAAGAAGTTGGAGAAGAAGGAGGAGGAGGAGGAGGAAGAAGAAGAAGAAGTAGGAGAAGAAGGAGAAGAAGAAGTAGGAGGAGGAGGAGAAGAAGAAGAAGAGGAAGCAGAAGAAAAAGAAGAAGGAGGAGAAGGAGAAAAATAGGAAGAAGAAGGAAGAGGAGAAGAAGAAGAAAAGAAAGAAGAAGAAGAAGGAGGAAGGAGGAGAAGAAGAAGAAGAAGAAGAAGAAGAAGAAGGAAGGAGGAGGAGGAAGGAGGAGGAAGAGGAGAAGAAAGATAAGGAGAAAAAGAAGAAATAAGGAGGAAAAAGAAGAGGAAGGAGAAGAAGAAGAAGAAGAAGGAAGCAGAAGAAAAAGAAGAAGGAGGAAAAGGAGAAAGATAGGAAGAAGAAGAAGAAGAAGAAGAAGAAGAAGAAGGAGGAGGAGGAGGAGGAGAAGAAGAAAAAGAAGAAGAAGAAGGAAAGCAGAGAAGAAGAAGTGAGTCAAGAACACTTAAGAAGTGGTTGTACAATAACTGGATTTATCTTTCTGTGGTAACAGATCCTAAGATGAGAGTGATAGACATCAGAAAATTAATTTCTGTCTTCTCACACAGACAGACAATGTCATTACTATTTACAATGCAGGTCAATAATCAGATTCAAATGACAACCAGTTAAATTTTGATGACAGCTACTGCGAATATTTTACCAAAATGGTGGTGGGGATAACATGTCACGTTAGATACTGAATTTTCTTATATTGTATTTTAGAAATATAATTATTTAGGTGCCACGTGACTCTTAGCAACCTATATATTGCAAGCCCTTCTAAGAAATAAATTCTTTTTAAAGAGAGACGGATTTTTTCTTTTCTTTTTCGTATTCCCAAATCTGAAAAACCGTTTTCTTTTATATTCAATATATTTTCAGAACGTGGACGGTCATGGCTCTCCACAACTTCCTCTGCTTTGTCGTGGTTAACAATGTTTGTCATTTAACTATCCCTCTCATCTTCTGTTCTGCCATCGATTTACACAAGGTAGGTTGATCATGGCTCTCCACTACTTCCTATCCTTTGTAGCTCTTAGCGATATTTGTCTTTTTATAATCCATCTCACTTCCTGGTCTGTCATTCATCCATTTATAAAAGCTCGTTAATAGGTTACTTGGTGTTTCCTCTGTAGTCGTTGCTTTCTTATCCTGTGAGTGTCAAATTTCCGAACCTTTCCTTTTTCGTTATATATTCCAGAAATTTCAGCTATCTCTTACTAATTCTAATAATTTTCTCTTCTTTTGATTCCATACTTACTTAAATTTTTTGTTGTGGAGTAGTTTTCGCACTGAAGGCTATAATCATGCTATGTCGGTTGCTAATCGATTTAATGTACCCAAAATGTTAGGAACTTGGTAATTTTCTACTGTAAGCTGACTCCTTAGCATTTGGCTAACTGCTGACTAATATCAACTGCCTAGTTGTTCTACAGAACTCCAATAGAAGTCTAAAGAACTCCCATGAACTTCCCCAGAACTTCCTGCTAACTCTTAAAGATTTTCCTAGTTGCTTGCATGATCTGCCAATATTCCCAGAATCCTTCCGTAGAACGACTTCTCTCTTGCTTCAGGTCTCCTCTCTACTTGTAAGTAGATTGTCTAGCATTCATTGTCATATAGAAGAATTGATATTACATAGGAGTTCGGCACCTTTTCTTTGTTTCTAACGTAAATGTTCTTTTTTTGTTTAGTTTTTGGAAAGCACCATTTGCTGTTTAATTGCGCATTGAATGTCAGCGTCATTTTGTGTCCCCAATTAAAACAATTCACAGGTGTTTAAATTTTTCATCTGATGGATCCAATTCGTAGATCACATTCACCTGTTCTCAATTGCTGACAACCACAGATTATGTCTTCTTACAATTGATAGTTAGTCTTTTCTTCTCACTTTCTACGTTTTCTTTGTTATTCATTAAGCGAAAATAAAAACGATTTTATTTTCTTTAAAAATACTAATGAAATTTTGCCAAAATTTATGTGACAAAAACAAACAAAATTATAATATTAATCAGAAAAGAATTGTTTTTTTTATAAGAATAAATATTAAGGCATACACAGTTATTATGGATTTTTCCTGTGTAAGAATTAAATCATGAAAATGTTCCACACTTCAATCTTAAGAGTGGATATTTATTTTTACTTTCAAGCCTATAAAGAGAAAAGTTACAAGTAAGAAGCAAGAATTTAGTTCAGCATCAATGAAACAGATGACAGCAATGCAAAATATTTTGAGATGAAACAGAGGATATGTTAAATAGAAATCTATTAATAATTTCAATAGAAAATGATATGGAAATGTGTTCCCAGGGTGAATACTTCCGGTAAAATGCTTTCGTGTTAACGGAAAACATCAAATTATCATAAACATGTACATCCGGTTCAAAAGGGGGGTCATTTTTAGGGAAACAACTCTGAGAGGAGGCTGATCGAAATTTGTAAATTTAAATTTTCTAACGTAGACGATGACGATGGGCAGTATTGTAAGTATTAACGTTGAATATATTAGGTTGTCCCAAAAGTTCTTAAACACTTGTAAAAAATTGAAATTTTACTCGCAAAAACAACAAAAATTATTGCTCAAAATAAAGACCATCATTTTCCAAGACTTTCTGCCATCGATCTGCAAGCTTTCGGATCTGGTCAAAGTACCATTCAGCCGGCTTCGAATCAAAAAATTCATGACACGCTTCCTCGATTTATCAAACGAGTCGAATCGGCGGCTTTTCAGAAAGTGTTGCATTGAGCGGAAAAGGCCGTAATCTGATGGAGCACAGTCAGGACTGTAGGCTGGGTGTGGCAGAACCTCAACGCCGTCCAGCTCTTCAAACTTGTCTTTGATCTTCCTGGCAATGTGCGGCTTGGCATTGCCCTGCTGCATCAAAGCGCGCTTTCGGTTAATCAGAGCCAGGTACTTTTGCTTCATCTCGCTCAAGTTGTTGACAGTAAAGTTCGGCATTGATGGTACGACCATTCGGAACCAACTCAAAATGCACGATTCCTTCAAAGTTCCACCGAACGCACAACATGATTTTCTTGCCGAATCGATCTTGTTTTGGAACCGAGGGTGTCTCTTGCCCTTTCTGAACCCATCGCTTGTCTCGATTGTGCTGGACCAGATAGACCCATTTCGCAAGTGTTTACGAACTTTTGGGACAACCTAGTAATAATGCAACGATTTATAGTAAATTTTTAATCAAGATCTTTAAAAAAAGTGCTACCAGTCAGAATAAAAGATATAAAGAGTATCATTATAACCGTACATGATAATGTTCTTTCATATTCTACAAATCTTACTATTGACTGTATTATTAAATAGAAAGACAACATTCAAAGAATAGTGTCCACTCCTTATATGTAGTTGATTTCTGTTGTGTCGTGAAAAATACGTTACAAACAAATGAGTGGTTAGTCCGAGTAGTAAAGACTAAGGAACACACGAATAAATCAACAATAAGGCTTATTGTACTAAAGGTACAAATATTAAGAGTCCACACAATAGTCACTATGTACCAAAATGGAGCGTAGAGTACTTCCGCCCGTTCCTGGTCGTCTTCCGGTCATCAGCTCACTCATAATCTACTGTGTGGTGTATTTATAATGGGTGACAGTCCATTGCTAGGAGAAGACATGTACTTTCATTACAACAATTTCTAAGCGCTGCTTAGATGTGGCACAAGGCTGAAAGTATAGGGCACCCAGTGAGAAGTGAACTCACTATTCAGTTATAACAGATTCTAGCGAGAAAATCTTGCTAACCATTACACCAAGACGAGATGCCCTCCTTATCAATAAAAACGTATGTTCAATTATTAAGCGATGTATATGATAAAGATGTGCATTTTGGTGCAGAATGTGCACTGTGTGCAGTAGATATCGCCTTGGAGCCAAGTTCGAAATTCAGTTGAATTCGTTGCATATACGCGTAAATATCCTTCAGAAAGGTATTAATCCATTTATTCTCTCTCCAGCTATGGGTTAAATAGCAGAAAGTAATGGCACCTACTGCGGTAAAATTCTATGCCCAGTCAGTCATAACACTTTTGTCACATGATCGCCCAAGCGTGTATCGCGTATAGCACTTAACTGATATGAAAAAAAAACGCTTAATATCTATAAGAATAATAAAAAAAATCTTTTGTAATTAACACTGAAGAATAGATAAATCAATCAAGGAATAAAAGGGAAGCCAGGTCGACACATACTTTTTGAGTTTAAGTTCAGCAATTTCCCCTTTCGCACTTTTTGGACAATGGAGCCGATTGTTTACATTTGCTCCATAAAACATCTAAGATCTAAGATGGTTGCTAAATTACGTCACAGAAATCAAATCACACGTGTCAAACACGACTAAAATACATTTATTAAAAAAAATGTGAGCCTTTATATTTAATTTTTATTCCAACGTTTTAAAAATTCATTTGGTCAAAAAGAAATGTGAATATTTTCCCCCGTAATTTTGAAACAAAAGAAATATTTTAAAAAAGTGTTTTTTCAAACAAAAAAAAAATATGTAAAAAAAAGTGCCAATGGTTAATTTAATTTTTTTTTTTTTCGGATTTAATATTTCATACTTCAGAAAATAAAATTAAAAAAGAAAAAAGCTGTTTTTTGGCTAAATATTTCATGCAGGAAATCAACTGTCTGTAATTCGTGTGGCATTAATGTAACTTTTTCCTCTAAAATTAAATGTCTACATTTTTAAATATTCTTGGAAAATTTCTGAACTTACAGCGTAATAGTTTTGATATTTCTAATTTCAGTAAAACAAAATAAATAATTTTTATTTCTATGTTAAATTCATTTAGTCAACAAAAAATGTAAATATTTTCTCCTGTAATTTTCTCCTACTACTACAATTTTCTGAGTTTCACGGGCAACGCCTGGCTATGATGCTAGTATATATATATTTATATATATATATATATATTATAGACCTAGCTATTACTCAAGTGTGCAGTTTTATGGCTGTGCCTTGTGGTATAATGAATGTCGGCTCGAAATTAAAAATCAAAGAGCCTAGTTCGAATTTCCAGTTGGGTTAGTTAAATTAATTTTCGCACAAATACCATTGGCAAAGGTATGAATCCATCTCTTGTCCCTACAGCTATGGCTTACATAGCAAGACAGAGTGGGTTCTATAAACTTGGTTAGCAAACAATCGACCGAAAAAGGAAAGGGCAACGTACTGCAGGAAAATCTCCATGAATCGAGTCATGATTGCCCAAGCAGGTATCACTTACCACACTTAACAGATTTCTTTTTAATCATTTCGCCCCAATCAAGGCATTCCACTGCCACTACTGCGCAAGGGGTGACATAGGGGAAGGTGATGAGAGAGTGGTTATATATAGGAAATTTCAGAAGCGGGGTGATAGACAGGTAAGGACGTAGATGGGAAGAGTGTTTGCGAGAATGAATGCGAGTTAGTGTGTTAGGAGGTGTCTATTGACATTACATTTAAACTCCTGGAGATTGTAGCTGTCGAAGAAACAAGTATATGGAAGGGAATTCCACAGGCGGATATTGCGAGAAAAGAAGCTGTTTGAGTAGAAATTGCGGTTACATTTTATCGGTTTCATTGTAAAAGGGTGGGACCTAGTTGAATCTAGCATCTCGTGCAAATTCATACCTAGGGGACATCAGTGATCTAAGTTCATCGGAGCAGAAGCCGTGAAAGTATTTATAGAAGAGGTACAGGGAAGCCACGTCACGCCGGGGAAAGAGTGACTGCAGCCGGTCTGCCAAGTTGGTATCGATCACATTACAGATTCTCCGTTGGATTTTTTCAAGAACCCCGAGGAGAATAGCAGGGGCACCCGACCAGATAAGGCTGCAGTATTCAATACACGGGCGGATGGTAGATGTGCAGGATAGATTCCGAGGCTTAATAGATTGATGTTGTTATGGTCTATATCATTTGGATCTCTTTATAAAAATTTAATTTTTAAATTTATTTTTTTGGCATACCACCTGCACCTGAGATGATTAAAAAAATATTGCTTACTCTTTCAGTTGATCTCAAATGGAATGACTACATCGGATCTATAGCTGCGTCTACTACTAAAAAGGTTGGGTCACTGTTTCGGTCCAGGGAGTTTTTCTTGTCAGAATCCATTTTGCACTGTTATAAATCTACCATTCGTCCGTGTATTGAATACTATTGCCATATCTGGTCGGGTGCTCCTGCTATTCATCTCGAGGTTCTTGTCAGAATCCATTTTGTACTGTTATAAATCTACCATTCGTCCGTGTATTGAATACTGTTGCCATATCTGGTCGGTTGCTCCTGCTATTCATCTCGAGGTTCTTGTCAGAATCCATTTTGCACTGTTATAAATCGACCATTCGTCCGTGTATTGAATACTGTTGCCATATCTGGTCGGGTGCTCCTGCTATTCATCTCGAGGTTCTTGTCAGAATCCATTTTGCACTGTTATAAATCTACCATTCGTCCGTGTATTGAATACTGTTGCCATATCTGGTCGGGTGCTCCTGCTATTCATCTCGAGGTTCTTGTCAGAATCCATTTTGCACTGTTATAAATCTACCATTCGTCCGTGTATTGAATACTGTTGCCATATCTGGTCGGGTGCTCTTGCTATTCATCTTGAGGTTCCCGACAAGGAGGATCTGCAAATATAATCGATCCGGACTTAGCAGCTCACCTTCAGTCACTTTCTCATCGACGTGATAATTCTTCCCTCTGTCTATTTTACAAGTATTTTCATGGCACCTGCTCTGACGAACTTTTTTCTCTTGTTCTCCAGCCACATGTATTTACTCGTAATACTAGATTGGCGTCTAGGTCCCACCCTTTTATTGTCAAACTAGTTAACTGTAACCTTCTCTTCTACACTAATTGTTTCTTTTTTCGCACTTCCCGTTTGTGGAACTCCCTACAGTTTGCTTGCTTCCCTGATAGCTACAATCTCCAAAAGTTTAAAGCAACGTCAATTACCATCTTTTATATACTTGATTTCCATCCATCTTTCATATTTTCTTCAAAATCCCCTCTAGTTTTTTTTTTTCTGTCATTGAAATCCCCTGCGTGCTAGTGGCGTTTCTGCTTGGTGAAATGATTATAAAAAAAAATCATGAAAGTTGGTTGGTAAATACCAGTTTTGTTTGTGAAAAACGTACTTATACAAACTGATTTCGTGTGCTTCTGCTTGATTGTAAATGTGAATGGGATTATAATCTGGAGCTTTTCAGAAAAATGAAAACCAAATTTATTGTTTGTTATTGAAAGGATTCAATAAAAATGCTTTACCTAGATTCGAACACAAACCGGGCAAACCTGTACAGAAAAGTAAGTTTTTTTTTAATCGCATCACACCGAGCAAGGCGTAACGCCACTGATGTGCAGGGGGCTATGTAATAAAGAAAAGATTGGAAAAGAGAAATCCGGAAACCACAACCTAAACAGGGAACAAGGGATGAGCCTCTTAACCTGTTCAATAGACATGGGTGGAGTGTGAACCGGGCGATAGATCTATCTACTCCAATTGAAAAAAAAAACAAAGTGAGAAGATTGGAAAAGAGAAAGCCGGAAACCACATCCTAAACAGGGAACAAGGGATGAGTCTCTTAACCTGTTCAATAGACGTGAGTGGAGTGTGAACCGGGCGATAGATAGATCTATCTACTCCAATTGAAAAAAAAAGTGAGAAGATTGGAAAAGAGAAAGCCGGAAACCACATCCTAAACAGGGAACAAGGGATGAGCCTCTTAACCTGTTTAAGTAGACGTGGGTGGAGTGTGAACCGGGCGATAGATCTATCTACTCCAATTGAAAAAAAAAAAGTGAGAAGATTGGAAAAGAGAAAGCCGGAAACCACATCCTAAACAGGGAACAAGGGATGAGTCTCTTAACCTGTTCAATAGACGTGAGTGGAGTGTGAACCGGGCGATAGATCTATCTACTCCAATTGAAAAAAAAAAGTGAGAAGATTGGAAAAGAGAAAGCCGGAAACCACATCCTAAACAGGGAACAAGGGATGAGTCCTCTTAACCTGTTCAATAGACGTGAGTGGAGTGTGAACCGGGCGATAGATCTATCTACTCCAATTGAAAAAAAAGTGAGAAGATTGGAAAAGAGAAAGCCGGAAACCACATCCTAAACAGGGAACAAGGGATGAGCCTCTTTCTCAAACAAGGCGTAAAAATGAAGGTATGCACGAGGAAAGCTGGAAAATTATTGCTTGCAATCCAAATACCTTACAGAATAAATTAGAAAACGCTTTAAGAAGTAAAGTTTTAAACACTTTCATTGTTACTGACTTTTTCCATTATGTTATGTTATGTCTTAAATGACTTCTATTTTATAAAGACCTTTTTAGTAATCACCTAATTCATATTATTTTTACAAAATTTATGAAGAATAATTTTCCTGTGGAAACGATTACCATATAACAATAAAGTCTAAGTATAATTTGTTACTGCCTCAGTGGAAATACTAAGAGTGGCGCTTTTCCGTTCGTAAACGAAATGGTGGTTGCTTGAATGTTCTGGGAAGCGAAAGTTTCATTCCTTTGTATGGAAAGCAGAGGGCAAAGGAAGGTAAGTCATCTCATTTACAGCTTGTCGAGAGATTAGGGTGTAGACGTGGTTTTCTAGTTGTTCTGGCATCAAGGAATGTAGACAACAGCAAGGTGAGTCATGTAATGTCTTCTGCAGGTACAGAGAATGGTACGTATTCATCAAAAGCACTAGCTTCTAACCACCCCACGTCTAGCTATGAAGTATACAAAAGAGGAAAATATGAATTAATCTTCCTTCAGTATAAAAGTTAGTATTTTTTGTAAAAGCATAAGAATATCTAATAAAACTATGCACGAGTGTTTGACTGCGCATGCGTGTATTTTAGAATAACTCGCTATATGTGTACATGTATAAATATACGCACGTGCATGCGTAACTGAAGTTATATCGCTAAATATACGGGGGGTGTGATGAGAAGTTAGTGGATCAGCCTGCTACAGGAAATCTTATCAAATATGAAAATTGTTTTAAAATCCATTTTTTGTTGAACCAAGACGTATCCTAAACTCCTTCGAATTCCCATATGAATATGACGAGAGCTACATTTAACAAGAACCATATAAATAAACATACTTTTCTAAAAGATTCTCACCCTGACAATGAGGGTATTTCCTCCCAATCAATGCACACACACACACACACACACACACACACACACACACACACATATATATATATATATATATATATATACTGTTGAATATAAGAGACAATGAATGTCTATTATGTTTAATCATGAGCCGTTCTAAACGTCGTGTTTTGGCTTTCATTTCAAGTGAAAATAAAGTCAAAAATTCTCCAACGTTTGGATAATCTTTTATTAATTTGGTTCTAAGCTTTCGGCTCACATGAGCCATCTTCAGAGAAGTTATTAAGACGGTAATACAGTAACATCCACCATCAGCGACGATTTTATTTTGTGTTGTCATAAAACTCCGCTTGTAATGTTGGAGAATTTTTGTCTTTATTTTCAACTGAAATTAAAGCCAAAATACGATGTTTAGAACGGCTCATGATTAAACATAATAGACATTCATTGTCTCTTATATTTAACAGTATATGTTTAAAAAATTATTTGCTGCCTCGATACACTAAATAAATATATATATATATATATATATATATGTGTGTGTGTGTGTGTGTGTGTGTGTGTCAGATGAAATAAATTGCAAACATTATGTCTGCTTATTTTTAAACAACAAATGCAAATTATAGATTCTCGAGTCAATATTCATAAAAAGAACAAACTTAGCCATCATTTCATAGAATCAGCTATGAATTCTGCAATAATGTTCCAAAATGTTTATAAGAAGAACAGTTTTTCATGTTTTAATCCGTGCATGACCATGACATTACAACATAAAAATTCCATCTTGAATAATTTTCACGTTCTAATGAACACGATGCATAACTGTCAACTGTTACATGTGAAACAAAAACAAAAAACTACAGTAATTTCTAGCAACAAACTTTTGCGGGGATATTTATTTTATTTCTACAACTTAAACCCCTGAAAATAATCTTGGAAGGTGATTAAAAGCACTTAGCAACATCGAGAAATGGACAATAAAACTGCAAAATTTAGAGCGCATTTCATACATCTTTCATTTATATATATATGAAATCTTGTGTGAGTAAGAACGGATTTTATTAAAAATATGCAGGCATGCTGTTTGCAATTTTCATTAATCTGACATGCCTAAAAGTGAATTTAGTGCCTAAAAACCCAAATATATATATATATATATATATATATATATATATATATCACACTAACTCGCCTCAATTCTCACAAGCTCATTTTTCATCTACTCCGCCGACATCCTCGGTATATTCATCCGTCTCTTACCTCCTCCTGAGATTTCTTATAACTAACCCCTCTTTCTCATCATTTTCTCCTATGTAACCCCCTGCAACAGTGGCAGTAGAATGACTTACTTGGGGTAAGATGATTATATATATATATATATATATATATATATATATATATATATATATTCTAAACATATACTGTTAAATATAAGAGACAATGAATGTCTATTATGTTTAATCATGAGCCATTCTAAACATCGTATTTAGGTTTTAATTTCAGTTGCAAATAAAGACAAAAATTCTCCAACATTTGGATAATTTTGTAATTCAGTTGGTTCTAAACTTTCGGCGCACATGACCCATCTTCAGAGAGGTTACAAGGACGTTAACATAAAAACATCCACTATCAGCGACGATTTTCTCTTGTGTTGACATAAAACTTTGCTATTCTTTGTGCACTAACAAATAATGAGATTCAATTGACGCATAGGTATTTATGTGAAATAGTTGTTTTTTTCTACTCATTTCAGGTGCGGTTTAACTGGTGCGTTTAGCTTCCGTATTTCAATGCATGTATCACTAAATTCATTATACGCTTTTTCATTAGCGTAGAGATCGCACTTTTGCATCACCTCGCACAGCCTTAATAAATATTCAAATTTGATAGATCTGAGCTATTTCAGAATGTCGGTGTCCACTTAACGTCGCCATTGTAAACTAACCCGATGGATGGATGAGCATATTGTTAAAAGAAAAAAAATTGGAACGATAAAATCATCTTATGCTAGTTTTACAAATCTAAACTTATTTATAAATGGAACTTTGTCTCTCTGTGTGTGTACATATATATATATGTGTGTGTGTGTGTGTGTGTGTGTGTGTGTGTGTGTGTGTGTGTGTGTGTGTGTGTCCGTTACCTATAGATTCCGAAACGGATGTACCGATTTTCTGGAAAATTTACACAGTTGTACTATAAGCGTCTGCGAGTGTTCTTAGCTAGGTTTTGTGTTGAGGTACCTCCGATAAATATCGAAAATCCATAATCGAAAAATCGGGTTATAGAAGTAGTGGTACGATTTTAATTAAATTTGATACACTCATAGACAAAGACATAAGAAACGATATTCAGAAGGTTCAAGGTTGCAGTTCTTACAATAGTGCAGAAAATCGATAATATATATATATATATATATATATATATATATATATATATATAAGGCAAGATATTTGTGTGTGTGTCTGTTATCTGACTGTATATCTGTATTTTTTTAGCCCTTTTATTTTAGTTTTTGCTACAGGTTTGGCTCTCAGTAGGTATAATTGTAGTTCTTAATCTCAGCCATGATACCATTTACTCAGAGGACTTATTTAGCCTTCAAAATTCTGTTTACGACGAAAAAAACTTATTTGATATCGATACCAGGAAATCAAAATTTGACTTACATCCATTCCTTTTTCTTTCAGTCTACGGTTTCGCTTTAACTGGAAACAACTATTGCTTTTTATTCTTTCGTGCCAACGTCCAAAGAGTCTGAGCTCCAGGACCATGGATTAGTTTTAAAGCTTTCATTACACCCGAGCAACGCCGGGCTATACTGCTAGTTATGTCATAAAAATCAACGTTTAAAATCGGAACCATTACTTAGATTCGAACACTAATCGGTGGCACCAGAAAATTATGTTTCTATCTCATCTCTGCTTGCCAATTGAAACAGATATATCTAAACAGAAAGAGATGACTAGATAGTTACCATGTATATCTCTAAATAGTTAAGGAGATCTAACTAGGAATCCAGTGAGCACAAATATTCCACTAACTTCCTTTATACTTTCTGAGAGGCAAATTTTCTTTTACCCAACAACAAAGGCTAATGGCACTAAAACTTGGCCGTTCTGCTATGATAAGCGGCTGACAAAAATAACAGAATCCTAATATGAATATGGCAACCAGGTGTAAAGTTTGAACGTTATCCGTTTTAAATTTTTTTTTTTTTTTTTTTTTTTGTTTGGAAACAATGAGTTTGAATATAAACTTTCCGCAAATTCCAAAGACCATGTCAAATTCCTTTTCTCTCTACTTGTGTTGCTCTCTCGATGCAAGAGTCGCGTTCTGATTCGCTGCATGCTGGTTGTTACTCACAGTTACGTCATAATTCTGCAGCCGGTGTTCAGGCAGCGTGGTCCACTTGCAAAACATTGGCCAATTTAGCTTCACATTAAAACGGAATGAATTATCAGTGAACAGGCTTAAAATTCAAACCGAGTTACTCACTCATATATACATTACACACATACATACACACACACACACAAGATTACAGAAAAAATATTAGAGAAAAAAGAAAAAGAACAAATAAGAAACGTATCTCAATCTAACATGTTTCAATTTTATTAAATCTTCTTCAGAGATCGAGCTACGCCTGCTTGGCCTAACACTCTCAGCGGACCTCAAGTGGAATGACTATGTCGAATCCATTGCTAAATCCGCTGCTATGAAAGTCAGCTCTTCGTGCAGAGTCCGGAAGTTCTTTCCGTCTGAATCTATCCTGCACATATATAAATCTACCGTCCGCCCGTGTATTGAATACTGCTGCCATCTGGTCGGGTGCCCCTGCTATTCTCCTCGGGCTTCTTAACAAAATACAGCGGAGAATCTGCAATGTGATCGATACCGACTTGGCTGACAGCCTGCAGTCACTCTCTCACTGGCGTGACGTGGCTTCCCTGTGCCTCTTCTATAAATACTTTCACGGCTTCTGCTCTGATGAACTTAAATCACTTGTGCCCCCTAGGTGTGAATTTGCACGAACTACTAGATAAGCAACTAGGTCCCACGCTTTAACAGTGAAACCGATGAAATGTAACCGCAATTTCTACTCCCGCAGCTTCTTTTCTCGCACTTCCCGCCTGTGGAATTCCCTTCCGCATGCTTACTTCCCCGACGGCCACAACCTCCAGGAGTTTAAATGTAAGGTCAATAGACACCTCCTAACACACTAACTCGCACCCATTCTCTACAACACTCTTCCTATATACCTCCTTACCCGTCTATCACCCCGCTTCTGACATTTCCTATACCCAATCGCTCTATGTAACCCCCTGCGCTATAGTGGCAGTGGAATGCCTTGCTTGGGGTGATATGATAATAAAAAAAATAAGACAGAAAGACAGAATATTATTATGTTATACTTTGGGGTCTGTTCTTATTGGTCAGATGGATGTGCGTTGTGGTCCAGTGGATATCGACTCAGAACGAGAAATCGGAGAGCCGAGTTCGAATTCCAGCTGAATTCGTTGCAATCATATACGTGCAAATACCCTTTGGAAAGGTATTAATCCGTCTCTTTCCTCCAGCTATGGGTCAAATAACAGGACAGATTGGGTTCTATAGCCTTGGTTGGCAACCAGTCTACCGCAGAAAGCAATGGCAACCTACTGCGGGATAATCTTCTGCCCAGTCAGTCATGTTTCTTTCGAGACATGATCGCCCAAAGCGTGTATCACGTATGGCACTTAACTGACTGAATATATTAGGTGCATTAAAGCAATAGATGATTTTTAAATGTATGTGCGCGGAATATTTTAGATGGCAAAGTGTATAATAGTGTATGTTTGTGAAGAAACGCTTGTCTGTTTAGGAGTATATTGGACGTAATGTTAGTTAATATATGTGCATGTGTTTTAATGCACGTGTCACATGCATTAAAGCAATAAAAAATTTTCGAAGTATTTGTTGAGGAATATTTTGGACGGTAAAGTGTGCAATCGTGTTTATGAAGAAACGCATGTCTAGGAGTGTAATGGACATAACACACATATCCGTATGAACATATATATATATATATATATATATATATATATATATATATATATATATTACCTCCAACAGTATTATAATTGAAACGCCCCATATTTATTAAATTTCTCGAATGTGTAGGCCAATAGATGTATCACACACTAATAAAAATATTCGTTAGTTCTTTAGAAACGTAAACACACAGATACACACGCATATATATATATATATATATATATATATATACATACATACATACATATATTTCTCTGAAAAACATAAACATGTAGGTAATATCAGACAGATTTTGGTCAACAATACGGTGATCCTTACTCATACACACAGTAAGAGGAACCTGCAGATATTGGAGGCCATGTACATCAAATCGAAACAACCAACACTCAATAAAATCAACTTTAAAACAGGAAATAACATATTACATTGCATTTGACTACATGGTTTTGTTGTCATTTCGCGCTATCCCGCGGTGTGACGTCATAAAACCGCATCGCAAACTAAAGAACTGCGTTTATTATTTTTGGTAACTATTGCCGTTGCCAAGCGGAGTTTTATGTCAACACAAAATAAAATCGTCGGTGATGGTGGATTTTATAATATTTCAGTTTAAACAACCTTTCTGAAGATGGCTCATGTGAGCCGAAATCTTAGAAGAAAACCAATAAATAATTATCCAAATGTTGGAGAATTTTTGTCCTTATTTTCAACTGAAATTAAAGCAAAAATACGACGTTTAGAACGGCTCATGATTAAACATAATAGACATTCATTGTCTCTTATATTTAATAGCATATGTCTAGAAAATATGTATATATATATATATATATATATATATATATACACTATCGGCCATAATTATTAGGCCACCCCAGTGTTTTAAAGAAATGATGTATTTCATACACTTTTTAGTATTTATTGCCAAGTCAATAAATTGTAAATGAAAATAGAATAGTTCTTTTGTTAATACTGCACAATAACATGCGCATCAAATGAATTTATAAATATTCAATAATTATCTATATTGCAGTTTCATCAATGAAAGAATGAAGAACATTTAGTGTGATTCGGACAAGTTCATCTTTGCTTCCTTGCCTTGTAAAATTTTGCAAAGTAATAATAACAAAAGAACCATTCTATTTTCATTTAGAATTATCCACTTGGCAATAAATACTAAAAAATAGTATGAAATACATCATTTCTTTCAAAACATTAGGGTTGCCTAATAATTATGGACGGTAGTGTGTGTGTATATATATATATATATATTATTATTATTATTATTATTATTATCATCTATGTAGTTAATAATAATAATAATAATAATAATAATAATAATAATAATAATAATAAATATACATTTTTCATCGCCGGTAGCACAAGTTTAAGTTTCATGCACGACGCCATCATCAGGTGCTGAGTGAAGAGTTGTCTACGATTGGGCTCTGCATGAAATTCAGAGTTGTGCAACCGGTGATGAAAAAATGCATATTTATTATAAATATAAATTATAGTTTTGTAATAACTCACTGGGTGTTATTTTGTCAGCACCAGCAATCAAGGTGTGATATGGAGTGTGTGTATATGGTGAGCATATATGAATGTATGTTTAGAAGCTAAAGACATGCTGATATATAGCATTTCTTTTGTATCAATAACTTTTTTTAATCGCTTCACCCCGAGCAAGGCGGTAACGCCACTGATGCGAAGGGGGCTACATAAGGGGGCTACCTAAGAGTAAAAGATTAGATAGTAGGAGAGTTACAGTGGGGTGTCCGAGAAAGGAGCAAGAGAAGGATGGGAATACAGGTGTGATGACAGTTGCAAAGGTAAAGAGAAAGGAAAAGATATACATATATATATATGTAGAAAGAACTGGAGTCAAGTGGTTAAGAAATGGGTATTGACATTGCATTTAAATTCCTATGTAACCCCCTGTTCAACAGTAGCAGTAAAATGCCTTGCTCGAGCGATAGGATTATAAAAAAAAAAATCTATGCTATTATAATGTGGATATAAAGTGGGGGATTAATTATAAATTACAATCAGTATATAAATTGATCCCTTACTTCATGGCCATCCTTCTCTTACCCATTTCCTGACACCCCCTATAACGTGTCACTTTTTCTCATAACTTTCCTCCTATATAACACCCTGCAAACAGGGTGATGTAGAAAGAACTCGAATCAAGTGGTTAAGAAATGGGTATTGACATTGCATTTAAATTCCTATGTAACCCCCTGTTCAACAGTAGCAGTAAAATGCCTTGCTCGAGCGATAGGATTATAAAAAAAAATCTATGCTATTATAATGTGGATATAAAGTGGGGGATTAATTATAAATTACAATCAGTATATAAATTGATCCCTTACTTCATGGCCATCCTTCTCTTACCCATTTCCTGACACCCCCTATAACGTGTCACTCTTTCTCATAACTTTCCTCCTATATAACACCCTGCAAACAGGGTGATGTAGAAAGAACTCGAATCAAGTGGTTAAGAAATGGGTATTGACATTGCATTTAAATTCCTGGAGATTGTAGCCGTCAGGAAAGCAAGAATATGGAAGGGAGTTCCACAGGCGGGAAGTGCGAGAAAAGAAACTGAAGAAGTAGAATTTACATTTGGTTGATGTAACCGTGAATAGGTGAGACCCAGTTGTCAGTCTGGTTGCAAGTGTAAACACTTGTTGCAGGGGCACCAGTGACTTAAGTTCGTCGGAGCAGAAGCCATGAAAATATTTATAGAACAAACAGAGGGAAGCCACATCTCGCCGGTGAGAAAGTGACTGGAGTCGAGCAGCCAAGTCGGTATCTATCACATTACTGATTCTTCTTTGGAGCCTGTCGAGAACCCTGAGATGAACAGCGGGGGCGCCTGACCAGACGTGACAGCAGTGCTTTATCCTGTATTAAATTCTATTTTGTATTTTCTCTTTTATTAATTTCTCTAACTAATAACATTTCTTACTGCATGCAAAATGTAAATTGCGTCATATTTCTACATCACTATGAGTATATATATCCTTGCCATCAATCGAAGCCCCCGTTTTATTTCCCCACGAAATCTTTCCTCTTGTTCTCGTCTTTTTTCTTTCTTATTTACAAACCTCACCGCCACCACGCCTGTTGTGTTTTGTTCTTGTTATTTCTTCCCCATCTCTTTCTCTCTCTATGGCACTGGAATAAACTATGCAGATTTAGGAGAATTCTATCTGACGTCTCAAAATATCAAGAATAAAATGATGGACAGTTGCGATGACTGACTGGGGTTCGATTAATGTTGCTGTTGGAATCGTGATGACAAAGATAAAACATCTCATTGATCATCGATGAACCGCTCCTGTTATTTTGTTGACGGAATTAAAACTCGATGAATTTTAAGACCTTTTGAAATTATGCCTTTAGCTGAAAGACTTTCTTTTTTTTTTTTTTTTATAAGCGTTTCACCCCGAGCAAGGCATGTCACTGCCACTACTGTGCAGGGGGCTACGTAGAGTGGAGAAAGGCTGATTAAATATAGAAAATGACAGATGGTGGGTGATAGGCGGGTAAGGATACCGAGAATGAGGGTTGGGTAGATGAGAGTGTTCTGAGAATAATTGGGAGTTAATGTGATAGGAGGCGTCTATTGACCCTACATTTAAACACCTGGAGATTGTAGCTGTCGGGAAAGCAGACTTGTGGAAGGGAGTTCCACAGGCGGGAAGCGCGAGAAAAGAAGCTTTTGGAGTAGAATTTACGGTTACATCTTATTTGTTTAACTGTAAAAGGGTGGGACCTAGTTGCTAATCTAGTATCTCGTGTAAATTCGTGCTTAGGCGGCACCAGTGCTCTAAGTTCATCGGAGCAGAAGCCATGAAAGTACTTGTAGAAGAGGCACAGGGAAGCCACATCACGCCGGTGTGAGAGCGGCTGCAGCCGGTCTGCCAAGTCAGTATCAACCACGTTACAGATCCTCCTTTGTATTTTGTCAAGAAGCCCAAGGAGGGCAGCAGGGGCACCCGACCAGATATGGCAGCAATATTCAATACACGGGCGGATGGTAGATTTGTATATGTGCAGAATAGATTCAGGTTTCATGGTTATTTGCATGATGTTCGCTAGATTTCCTAAGTGTCACGTGTAATTTTATGTGTCAGATATTCTCAGTACGGAAAGGTAATTGCTACATTTTCCAGTGCCGGTTTCCTTAGATGGTTTCAGGAAGAAGAAGATAGAATTAAAGTCAAATTGACAAAGATTGTTGTTTCTTTTTTTTTTTTTGTAATCATTTCACCCCAAGCAAGGCATTTCACTGCTACAATTGCGCAGGGAGTTACATAGGGGAAAGTGATGAGAAAGAGTGGTTAGTTATAGGAAATATCGGAATGAGGGTGGTAGACGGATAAGGATACCAAGAATGGGGGTTGGGTAGATGGGTAGAGTGTTTGAGGGAATGGATGCGAGTTAGTGTGATAGATGTCTATTGACTTTACATTTAAGCTCCTGGAGATTGTAGCTGTCGGAGAAGCAAGTATATGGAAGGGAATTCCACAGAGAGTTACATAGGAGAAAGTGATGAGAAAGAGGAGTTAGTTATAGGAAATGTCAGAAGGAGGGTAATAGACGGAAGAGGATACCGAGGATGTGGGTGGAGTAGATGGAAAAAGAGCTTGTGAGAATGGATGCGAGTTAGTGTGATAGGAGATGTCTATTGACTTTACATTTAAATTCCTGGAGATTGTAGCTGTCGGAGAAGCAAGTATATGGAAGGGAATTCCACAGAGAGTTACATAGGAGAAAGTGATGAGAAAGAGGAGTTAGTTATAGGAAATGTCAGAAGGAGGGTAATAGACGGAAGAGGATACCGAGGATGTGGGTGGAGTAGATGAAAAAAGAGCTTGTGAAAATGGATGCGAGTTATTGTGATAGAAGATGTCTATTGACTTTACATTTAAACTCCTGGAGATTGTAGCTGTTGGGGAGCAAGTATATGGAAGGGAATTCCACAGAGAGTTACATAGGAGAAAGTGATGAGAAAGAGGAGTTAGTTATAGGAAATGTCGGAAGGAGGGTGATAGACGGGTGAGGATACCGAGGATTAGGGTTGAATAGATGGGAAGAGTGTTTGAGCTGGAGAATTCATATCATTACACAAATGACATAAACATTACTAAAGTACATTGTTTCATAAATTATAGATGTAATTTTAATACTGCTGTTTATGACGAAAATTCTAATAATTTTGTAATCCATATAAATAAAAGGCTATCTGTGAGTCTGAGTGTGACTGTTCTCTATGCACGCCTACATTTTTTAAGCTACACCATTCAAACTTTCTAGGGACACATATCTACAGGGAAGCCAGGTCGACACATACTTTTTGAGCTTATCTATATATATATAAAAGGCAATCTGTGAGTCTGTGAGTGACTGTTCCCTATGCACGCCTACATTTTTTAAGCTACGCCATTCAAACTTTCTAGGGACACCTATCTACAGCGAAGCCAGGTCGACACATACCTTTTCTGAACTGAGAGCGTAAAAGTTTTTATATTTCTAATTTCAGCAAAACAAAATAAATAATTTTTATTTTTATGTTAAATTCATTTAGTAAACAAAAATTGTAAATATTTTCCCCCGTAATTTTGAAACAAAAACAAACACAATGTTACTTACAATGTCACACAAAACATCAAATAACGTTTTCGCAAAACAAAAGAAAATAGTTTTTTAATGGAATTTTTTAACAATTTTTTATATAACTATTTTTTTATATAATTTTTTTATATTAAAATGTTCTGAGTTGCACGGGCAAAGCCGGGCTATGATGCTAGTCTATTTATATAAAAGGCAATCTGTGAGTCTGTGTGTGACTGTTCCCTATTCAAGCATACATTTTTTAAGCTACGCCATTCAAACATTCTAGGGACACATATCTACAGGGAAGCCAAGTCGACACATACTTTTTTAGTTTAAGTTCAGCAATTTTCCCTTTCTCACTTTTTGGCCAATGGAGCCGATTTTTTATATTTGCTCCGTATCATCTAAGATCTAAGATGGTTGCTGAATTACGTCGCAGAAATCAAATCCCACGTGTCAAACGCAACTAAAATATTTTTATTAAAAAAAATGAGTCTTGATATTTTTTTCTCTAAAATTAAATGTTTACATTTTTAAATATTCTTGGAAAATTTCTGAACTGAGAGGGTAATAGTTTTTATATTTCTCATTTCAGTAAAACAAAATAAATAAGTTTTATTTTTATGTTAAATTCATTTAGTCACCAAAAAATGTAAACATTTTCCCCCGTAATTTTGAAACAAAAACAAATGCAATGTTGTTTACAATGTCACACAAAACATCAAATCGCGTTTACGCAAAACAAAAGAAAATTGATTTTTTTAATGGAATTTTTGAACAATTTTTAAACAACAATTTTTTATATAATTATTTTTTATGTAACCGAGTCCTACTACTAAAATATTTGGAGTTGTACGGGCAACGCCGGGCTATGATGCTAGTTCAAATATATTTCCTTGGTTGCAGGAACGATCATTTTTTCCATTATTAACATTATTTTGTGTGATAAATCAGAGTTTAATATACAGTAGGTATCTATATTTCGATTGAAGCTTATGTGGAACATTTCGTATAATTTGTCAATAATAAGTAAAGTAGATTTGGCGCATCAATTGATGTTTACTGAAAGTTAAATGTGCTATTTTCTTACGGTGTACACTGATGTAAAGACCGATATATAAAGTTTCGATTTTGCATGAGATATCTGTTTGTAAGCGTAAAAAATAAACCAAAAAGCTAATAGCTAAATGAAACCGCATATTCTACTCGAAGAGTTTTTTCCTCGCACTTTGCGCCTGTGGAACTCCCTTCCATTTACTTCCTTCCTTGATAGTTAGAAGGACGAAAAATTGAAATGCAAAGCCAATTTCCATCTTCTATCTCCTTGAATCCCATCCATCATTTATCCTTTCTTCAACACCCCCTATACCCTGTATTTTCTCTCACTGTAACCTAACTAGTGGCGGCCCCATCTTGCTTGGGGTGAAAAGATTATATATATATATATATATATATATATATATATATATATATATAATAAAAAATATATCTCCACCTGTAACATTTTTTAATATTAAAATATTAATTAAGATCGGGTCTTTGGGATTTACCTTCCTGCTTTTCCTTTTGGATTAAAGTTTTTTTAATATATATATATATATATATATATATATATATATATATATGTGTGTGTGTGTGTGTGTGTGTGTGTGTACTTCTATTGTTGTTTACGTTTATTTTTGTGTCCCTTTAATTAAAAGAACTAACGAATGTTCTATGAATAAGTGTTAGCCAAAAGATATCTAAGGTCTAAAAGTAAAAGAAAAAAAATATGATGTGTCCTGTTTGTTTAAATCAATATATATATATATATATATATATATTCTCTGTTTTCTATTAAGAAAAACTTTAAACACCGGTCATATTTCCGTAATAAATTTATTTCAGTCAATAATTGTTGTTGCCAACAATCACCGACTTCATCAGACGGAAGGCCCTATTCGACTTGTTTCATGTCGTATTACTACGGAATGAAAGTTCAGTCAAGGCCAGGCGGAGGGGGAGGCAACATAGGATAGCCCACTATAATAAGTATTTCCGTTTCCATTTGTCGGGATATAGTGGGAGGAGAAGTTTAATACAAACAAAACAACACGTGACTAATGTCACCAGCAAATTTATACATCAAATCATAATTCAAATTTCTAAGCCAAAATTTTATTTTTATTTTCCTAGATCTGTGATAGGTTAAATTAGATTAAGTTAATGCTATTATTTCTTTTCTTTACTTAATTGTTGATAAGATAATTCCATTCTATTTGTTGCAAGACTAGATTATATCCATGTTATATCTGAATTCCTTGAACTTCCATTCCGATAGGTGTCGTTGGTTACCAGCAGTCCTATCTTATTTCCTACTACCACTCCTGCTAACTTTCCTGTTTTATTAATATTTATTTACTCCCCCGTTCTTCCCATCTTATCCCACTAGTATGCTATATATATAATTATATAATTATAAATATATAATTATATAATATATGATTATAATATAAATATTATAATCTTTAAAAGATTCTTGTGTAATATTTTAAGATTAGGATACGGACAGAGTCGGTTTTATTATTATTATATATATATATATATATATATATATATATATATACGAAAAATCTAAAGTGTATCAAAACCTACCGCGGTTTCACACTACGGATCGTCATGGAAAAGGCTTTAGATTTTTCGTGTGTTTTTGCTCTACTATTGCATTTTAGGAATTTCGTATTGAGCACTTTTTCTTGTGTTTGGTTCCGTTTGGGTTTTTTTTTTCTTTACTGAGAATCTTGAATGTTTGTTCTTGTTCAGCTGGTTTCTTTTTTCTCCCCATTTATCCGACGACTTAGTACGCCGGATTGTAACGGATTTAGTTTCTGTTTGTTAATGGTCTTTTCGAAAGTTTATATTGGCATAAATTTACGGAGTGCATTCTTACAGAGTCTAAGTAGTTATTATTATCATTATATATATATATATAGGGTGCGTGTGTAACAAAGGTTACCAACCTGGAAAATGGTATCTGCGTACTGAGTTCAAATGTTGGCCGTGTCTTCGTATTTTACTCAATTCTTTTTCCTTTAATTATGTTCCAGGGTAGACCGAGTTCTATTGCCACTTTTATCAGTAGAAGAAAAACTCTGACTTCAAAACCTTCCTCAGGAGAGATGGACGTCATCAGGATACCTTACTTCAGACACACCTATTGAAGCTCGTTTAAAATTAAATGTATTAAAATAATTACAACGTGAGTGGGGTGTAAATCAGAGCTCCAAAAAGTTAATAAAATTAGAAAAAAAAACAAAAAAACACACCGTTCTTCAAAAATGTGATTTCATAGGAGACTTTTGGAAGGAATGTAAGTTTTTTTTTTCTAATTTTATTAACTCTTACAGAGCTGTCATTTACACCCACTTCCAACAGAATGAAGGCTGTGATCAAAGCAAAAAGCTATTATACTAAATATTAAATTTATTTTGTAAGAAGTACTTTTTCTTGTTAAAGCATTTGTTGAGTAAATCAAATAAAATTACTTTAATTAAATTGTTTATTTTCTGTCAATATGCCTCATAAAAGATAAAATAGTTTTTGTCCTAATACTTTTGCACAGTACTGTATATATATATATATATATATATATGTGTGTGTGTGTGTGTGTGTGTGTGTGTGTGTGTGTGTGTGTGTATACTAGGTGCGATTGGAAAATTGTGGCAATTATTTTATTATCTCAAAGCAAAAGGCCATTATACTAAATATTAAATTTATTTTGTAACAAGTATTTTTTCTAGTTAAAGCATTTGTTGAAATGCTTGTTAAAAATTACTTTAATTAAATTGTTTATTTTTTGTCAATATGCCTCATAAAAGATAAAATAGTTCTTGTCCTAATACTTTTACACAGTACTATATATATATATATATATATATATATATATATATATATATATTGGGTGCGATTTTTAAATTGTCTCAATTATTTTATTATTTCAAAGTGAAAGGCTATTATACTAAATATTAGATTTATCTTGTAACATGTATTTTTTCTTGTTAAAGCATTTGTTGAGTAAACCAATTAAAATTACTTTAATTCAGTTGTTTATTTTATCAATATTCCTCATAAAAGATAAAAAGATAAAAGGCATCCATGATGATGATGATAACAGTGATACCTCAATAATTTTGTATGATAATAATAATAATGTTTCAGGAAAGGTGAAAGAGAGAGAGAGAGAGAGAGAGTGTGTGTGTGTGTGTGTGTGTGTGTGTGTGTGTGTGTGCATATGTGTATGTTTGTGAGTGAGTGAGTGAGTGAGTGAGTGAGTGAGAGAGAGAAGTGTTTCTGATTTAAGTATAACCATAAAATGAAACTTCTCTGAGCGGGTTCAAACTTGCACGCTACACGCACTTGTATGGATGAAGTGCATCTTCTTTTCCTGATAATCTACAACGATTAACAGTCGCTATTATTAAGGCTACTATTATCAACAACAATAAAAATGGCTTCTAACATATCGTTGGTCACCACTGCCAGTTTTTATTTCCGTTTTTCTTCCGCCCGATTGTGAAGTGCTTCCGGTCAAAATTATTGTTGTTGTCTTGATCGTCGTCGTCGTTGTTGTCATTATTGTTGTTGCTTTTCTTCTTCTCTTCTTTTTCTTCTTCTTCTTCTGATTGTTCACATAGCCGACTATTCCTTTTGTTGATTTTTGCCTGAGTATTTCCTCTCTAAAGATCTCCTATCATGTCCACATTTTGCATAACCTTCATCTAATCATCTGTCGTGGCGTCCATTCTCTTTCAAGTCGATGTTACCGAATGTCAACTTCACTGAATTGTAATAAAAGATTACAGTATCGTCCTTTGGCCATTTTCTATTGGTCATCCAGATTGACATTACCACTTTCCAGGAGAAAAAAAAAACGCATATTTCCATTTCTAACTAATTCCTTAAAATACCTTACTGATTCCGTTAATTCTGGTTTTATACACATATTTCATATATTGCAACAATGCATGCTAGAAGAAAATAACCAGTTATTGCAAAAAAACTTTATATATATTTATATATATACAAAATTACGTTACAGTAAAAACGTGAGGATAAAAAAAAATAACAATATCGGAAAAAATAACATCCTTGAAAATGGCCAGTGAAGTTGCTGAAAGCGTTTGGAAAGTCAAAAATTGTGGAACAGTTTTTACATTCCTTATCTCCAGTAATCCTGTAAGAATGCTGGAAAAATTAAATAACAAATGAATAAAATCTTCCTTGTCGGTCATGTTAACGTATCATGTTTAAAAGAATGATTGAGACCCATATATATATATACGCCATTTGTAAACCAGCTCGTTTACAAATGGAAAATATTAAAAAGTTCTACAGTATAATTGTATTGAATACTTTTTAATACAAATGTGCACTGGTTTAATTTTATTATGACCAGAAACTAAGTAACTAATCAATCAATCAATCAATATATATATATATATATATATATATATATATATATATATATATATTGGATAAGATTCTGAAAAATTCAGAGAAAATGTACACCTATATATTTATATTTATAAAATGATAAGTAAATGACCAGTTTAAAGTGAGTATAAATGCTATTGATTAACGAGAAAAATAGCCATTACTATATGAAAGCATATCAAATAGATAAGAAAAGTATGTATAATTACTGCCGCAAAAATCGAACCTGATTTATTTGACATAAAATTAGGATAGGGTATTATAAATGTCAGTTCGTAATTCTGCGGTGACTTGATAATATCGCTAAAAGAATTCTTCAAAGTATTTTGTTCTTTCTTCTTGTTCCTACGGTGACTATTAAATTGATGCAAACACGACCTTGATTTGTATTCACCTAATGATGTAAAAATACCGGCTATTACATAATTGTTTCTTCAAACTCATGTCTAATAAGAAGTGGCAAGTTAACCAGTCGCGATTTCGAACATGGCGACGTAATTCTATGAAAAGGTTCATGCTATTCATTTCTTCATACGAGTTGAAACTTCGACGGGAAGAACTATTTTTGGATTTCTGACTGTTGGAATTCTGACCATAAAATTTTTAAAGATTAAAAAGTGATATGAGAGGCACGATTCGAACATGGAAAACTTTCTTTTTATTTTATAATCATATCGCCCCAAGCAAGACAGTTTACTGCAACTGTTTTGCACGGGGTTAAACAGGAGGAAAGTTATAAAAAAGAGTGACAATTTACAGTGGGTGTCAGGAAGAGAGTAAGAGAAAGATGACTGTAGTCACAAAGTGAGGGATCAATTCATATATTGATTGTAACATTTAATTGATCCCCGACTTTATATTTATATAATAATAGTATAGATTTTTTTCCATAATCATATTGCTCCAAGCAAGGCATTTTACTGCCACTGTTTTGCAGGGGGTTACATAGGAGGAAAGTTATGAGAAAGAGTGAAAGGTTATAGTGGGTTTCAGGAACTGGGTAAGAGGAGGATGACTGTGACCATAAAATGAGGGATCAGTTTATATAGTTATTGTAATGTTGAATTGATCCCCCACTTTATATCCACATTATAATAGCATGGAATTATTTTTTTATAATCATATCGCCCCAAGCAAGACATTTTATTGGCATTGTTTTTCAGGGGGTTACATAGGAGGAAAGTTAAGAGTAAGATTGAGAGGTTATAGGGGTTGTCAGGAAGTGGGTAACAGAAGGATGAGAATACTGATGAGAGTGGAGTGGACGAAGAAAGGAGCATGAGAGAGAGGATGCCGTTTAGTGAGATAGGAGATGACTATTGAACTATTTAAATTCTTGATTGTAGCTGTCGGAAAAGCAAGTAAATGAAAGGGAATTCCACAGGTGAGAATTTCGAGAAAAGAAGCTGATGGACTAGAATTTGTGCTTACAATTTATTGGTTTCACAGTCAAAGGAAGGGACCAAGTTGCTAATCTTGTGGCTAGAGTAAATTCATATATAGGGGGCATCAGTTCATCGGAGTAGAAACCGTTAAAGTATTTGTAGAAGAGACACAGGGAGAATTGAAAAAAAAACACTTTCAGTCATTCAGTTAATTGCCATACTTGATACACGGTGACCATGTCTCTTTCGATCCATGACTGAGGAAATAGAAAATTTTTCCGAAGTAGGTTGTCAGCCAGTGCTAGATAATCCAATTTGTCCTGCTATTCAATTCTTTTTATCCAGATCAATGCGTTAAGTGCCATACATGATACACGCTTGGGCGATCATGTTTTCACCATGTTCCTCAAGCAGAAGATTTTCCCGCGGTATGTTGCCCTTTCTTTCTGGTAGACTGGTGGCCAACGTATGCTACAGAACCCAATCTGTCCTGCTGTTCCACCTATAGCTGGAGGGATAGGGGATGGATTAACACACTTGCCAACAATATTTGCACGTAAGTGAATAAAACGAATTCAAATGGAATTCGAACTCTGCTCTCTGATTTCTCATTCTGAGACGATATCCATTGCCCCACAACTCACAAAGGAAGTGTATATTCAATCAACTTAATGAATTTTGACTGTGGTAAATATTTCCAGGTGGGGGAAACTAGAATCAAATAAGTACAAAAATGTAAATACCTAGGAAGTGTTCTAACAGGAGATGAAAAGTGCGACACAGAGATGCGAAGGCGAATTGGTATGGCAAAGGACGCGTTCCAGAAGCTGAGTAAAGTACTAACACACAGGAACATTTCACTAGAAACAAAGAAAGGAGTGCTGGATTGCTATGTGATATCAGTTCTTCAATGCGGCAGTGAATGCTGAACGATATCACCGAAGATGAGAAAAAATTTGAAGCAGCTGAAATGTGGTTCTACAGAAGGATGCTGCGGATATCATGGACCGAACATGTGAACAATGATGAGGTGCTGAAAAGAATGGCAACAAAAAGAAAATTAATAGTGAGCATCAGGAAAAGACAGCTGAAGTTCCTGGGACATGCAATGAGGAAGGAAGGTTTGGAGAACCTGATACTAACAGGCCAGATAGAAGGAAAAACAGACAGAGGAAGGCAGCGGATAACATATTTGAAGAGCCTGATCAGGTGGATTACGAAACGGGGGTTGTGAGGTGTAACAGGAGAAAACATACTAAGAGCCACTAGAGATAGGGAGACGGGGAAAGCCATGATCGCCTACGTTCTGAAAGGACAGGTTACATAGAAGAAAATGAAGAAATATTTGAATTTATCTAAAATATTAATAAATAAATATAAGATACTGAAATGGAAACATAATTTCATGCATTGCATGAAAATCAGTTACAGTTCCGTTCGTCCATTTGCCATCAATCCAATAATCTTGCCGATAAGATCTTACGAAAGATTAGCAGGATTTGCATTGTTAGTTGATCATGCTAAATGCATGAGGGCGAAATTAATTTGCAGAAAGATTCAAGAGGAAATTACTGAATCCGCATCAAACGAGAACTCGCTTTTTTATTTGTAATATTTTCCATTTTCTCTTTCGTGTTTGTCTCTCCTACGACCGCATAAACTATCTATCTATCTATCTATCTATCTATCTATCCTAGTCTATTCATTATCTATCTATCTATCTATCTATCTATCTATCTATCTATTTTATTCTTTTATCTATCTATCTATCTATCTATCTATATTC